>PVIU01012133.1:0-61216 GCA_004026605.1 Ondatra zibethicus
ATGTGGCGGCGAAAGTTGGCAGATGGAGAACCCACAAACAATGACACCAGGACCTATCTCTTCTGCATGTATTAACTTTTTGAGAACCGAGTCTTTTTGAATGCACTCCTTCCTAGGCCGGGAGGGATGGGGGTGGGCCTTGGACTTCCAACAGGGCAGGGCACCATGCCCTCTTTCAAGGAAGAAGGGGGAGGGAGGAAGGGTGGGGGGGTAGTGGGAGGGGACCGGGAGAAGGGGAAGAAAGGAAAAAAAAATTTTATTTCTTTAATTATGTTCTTGAATGGAAAAAATAAAACAAAACAATGTATGGAAAAAATAAATAAATAAATAAATAAATAAATAAATAAATAAATAAATAAAAAATATATCACTCACCATTCAAGTCCAAAACACACTGTCACACTTCCCTATAACACCAGCCCTATTAATAACCATGGGTGGAATGTATGAAATAATGTCTATTGAGCACTAGTATGGAGATCATGATTGCAGTCAGGGCAGCTACCAGAAGGACATCTGTGGAATAATCACAACAAGCTCATGAAACAATACTCAACATCCATGATCAACACACATGACCAACATACATGACCAACATCCATGACCAACATCCATGATCACAAGGAACATGCAAATCAAGCTACAATGAGACATCATTCCACACCCACTCAGATGGTCATCATCAAAGCACAGGGGAAAAAAATGTGTGACAGGGATGTGGAGAAATAGGGGTCCTTGAGGTGTGGCCTGGGAGAGAGCACAGGGTGCATCAAAAAATTCAATGTTGAATTCACTGCAATCTGCAACCCCACCCCTGGGTGAAGAACTGAAAGGAGGAACTTGCTGAGTGACAGCAGCACTATGCACAGACATCAACAGCTGGAACAACAGCTGGAGAGATGGCTCAGTGGCTAAAAGCCATGACTGCTCTTGCAGAGGACCCGGATTTGGCTCCCAGCACCCACGTTGGTCAGCTCCAGGGAACCCAGTGTCCTCTTCTGGCTTCTGAAACTACATTCCTGTGCACATACATCACACAGATACCTTTTTGTTGTTTTATTTTAGTTTTGTTTTTCGAGGCAGGGTTTCTCTGTGTAGTCCAGGCTGGCCTCGAACTCACAGAGATCCGCCTGCCTCTGCCTCTGGAGTGCCGGGATTAAAGGCCTGCACCGCCATGACCAGTTTTGTTTTTTAAAGGATGGAAGCAACCATGTGTCCACATAAAGATGACCTGAAAGAGCCGGGCGGTGGTGGCGCACGCCTTTAATCCCAGCACTCAGGAGGCAGAGGCAGGCGGATCTTTGTGAGTTCGAGGCCAGCCTGGTCTACAGAGTGAGTTCCAGGACAGGCTCCAAAGCTACACAGAGAAATCCTGTCTCGAAAAACAAAAAAAAAAAAAAAAAAAAAAAAAGATGATCAGAAATCAACCATGCGTCCATGTAAAGATGACCAGAAACCAACCATGTGTCCCTGTAAAGATGACCAGAAAAGGAAAAGGTGGCAAATCCACACAACGGAATGTTACTCAGCCTCAAAATGGAAGGCAATTCTGACACACACTACAACATGGATGAAACCTGAAGACACTGAAGCCAAGTAAAATAGGCCAGGAACAAAGGCCAAATATTATATAACTCTAGCTCTGTGAGACAGCCTCCGTAGTCAAACCCTGAGAGAGAGAAAGGCGGTTTCTGTTTGGGGAGGAGAAAGTTCTGGAAATGGGTGGTGATGTCTACTTTGTACTTAGTGGCAGGGAACCAGACATGAAAAGTGATTGAAATGATACACTGTATCTCAGACATGGTTAACCAAAAGAAAAATTCTGAAACAGAGCAACAGGTATTTAAAAGATGTTGTGGGTAGGGGTGGCTCTATGGTGGAGCATTTAGCTAACACACCTCTCTGGGTTCAATCCACATCAACACACACAGAGGTATGTAAGCAAAATAATAGGGTTCTGGGTTGAGGTTTTATTTTTGCTTACTTTTGAGTCCTAAATGTTCATTCACAAGACTGGGGCGTAGCTCGGCAGCACAGAGCTAGCCTGGGTGCTCAAGGCCCTGCATTTGGTTACCAGTACCAGTACCGCAAGCAGGGGGAAGTACTTGGTTTAAGTTTCCGTTCATGAGTCTGGCAACGGTGGTGCACGCCTTTAATCCCAGCACTTGGAAGACAGAGGAAGGAAGATTGCTGTGAGTTCAAGGGTAGCCTAGTACTACAGAGTGAGGACTAGGGCAGTCAGGGATACACAGAGAAACCCTGACTCAAAAAAATAAAATTAAAAAAAAATCCATTCATGAATTTTCTCTTTTAAGCACATGTGTTATTGGGTACATGCCCAAAAGGAAAACTGCCTGTCCCAGCTCATTTAGGGTCCACCGCCTCAGGGGTTCCTGGGACTCCTGTAGTAATGACCCTTCCCACTTCTGTGACATTGGATTTTCACTTGGTGAAAATCCAATACCTGCTCCATTCCTGCCAGACAGCTGAAGCAACAGGGGTTGCCAAGGGTACTTTGCAGCAATCCTTCTAGAGATTTATATTGCTTATAAGCATAAAAAAGCATTGTGTAATGTAAGCAGTGGCCACAGGCCTTGAACTCAGAAGTTGAATTCAAGACTGGATTTACTCTCCAGTTCCCAGCACTGGGCCAATTAAAACCTCACCACCACTTCCTCTAAATGGCAGAGAAACACCTGCCTCATAAGCTAACCATAAATCCTGAAGCAGACCTAGGCCTAAAACGTGTCAGGGGCTTAGGGATTGTGAGCACAAGGAGTACAGCTTGCCCCGGAGCAGGTGCACACTGCACAGCACCAAAGGCTGCCTCTCACCCCCTGTGCTCTTAACACCAACTCTACGTGCCTAGCCCGAAACTTCTTTGAAAGAGAGGGATGGTGTCTCTCCCATCTGTGGGTCTGAGGTAATGCCCACAGGCTCACATACACACTAGCCAAGCTTTCTACTGACCCAGACCTACCCCTAGATTTCTTTCTTTCTTGTGTTTTAATCGATGGAGAGTCATGTAGCCCAGGGTGGTCTAGAACTCATGTAGCCAAGAACAACCTTAAGTGTCGGCTCCTCTTGCCTGCATCTCCCCAGTACTGGCATTACCGCTGTGTGCTACCGCATCCAGTTTCTACAAGGCCGAGAACTGGATTTATGAATGCCAGGCGAGCCACAACCCCAGTGCAAGGATTATACTTCATTACCTCGACTCTGCCACCTTCTTCAAAATGGAAGCTTCCTGATAAAATTCTTCTTTAAACTACATAGGTTGTGTCTCTGTCTGTCTGTCTGTGGGTATGTACATAAGTGCAGGTACCCGCAGAGACCTGAGGATCCCCTACAGCAGGAGTTACAGAGGGTTGTCACCTGCCTGATGTGGGTTTGAGAACCAAATCCAGATCTTCTGCAGGAGCAGCAACTGCTCTTATCAGCCGAGCCAGCTCTCCAGCCCCGCTCAGCCCCTAAGATTCTTACTGAAGTTGGCTTTCTGCTTTATGATTAGAGCTGGAAACTACTTATCGGCTGGCAAAATGCCAACTAGTGTCATCTAAATTCAAAATAAGGTCCCTTCAGTTTTTCCTAACAACCATCCTAGAGAGACTGGAAATCTAAGCTCTAAAACCCTGTGCCGACAATTCAAACCCCCTGGACTCTGGCTTTCCTGACACTAACAGAGAGAGACAGACATGCGCCGCTGGGCCTTCCTAGGAGTCGCCATCAGCAAGGGTTCTCATCGTGAAGAAATTACTCGCTGTGCCGCCCCATGGGATCATTAAACATGCTTGTGTGCCGTGGAAGACCCACGCCTAAATACAGCCTGGACATCAGACTCGTCATCAGTACGAGTGGTTCATGGGTTCTCTAAAAGGATGCTTCCTGCACAAACGTGCACCTGGAAGGCTTTTCCCCCAGAGGACAATAGTTTGGGGCATATGAGATCACTGGCAATCAATCACATACAAGACCGAACACAGTGAGAGCCAGAAGGTTTCTTTTAATTTCACCAATTTAAATAACAAATCAGAACATCTCTTTCCTTTCCTGGTAACATGTCCTGGGATCTCACAATGACAGGTTTTTAAGCCACAAACCACAGATTCTATCATTCATCTTTGGTGTGGGTTTGAGGGGATTTGGGTTTTTTATTTTTTCAATTTTGTTTAGTTTGGTTTAGTTTTTGAGATACGGTTCCATATAACTAAAGCTGGCCTTGAACTTGTTGTATAAAGAGAATGACTTTGAATTTCTGTTTCTTCTACCCACACCGCCTGAGTGCTGGGATTATAGACCTTTGCCATCCACAGCTAAATCTGCCGCTTAAACTTAGAAGAGTCATACTTTAGCATCCAGCTATAAAATAAGTTTTGGTACCATCTGAAGAGACAATCATCACATAAAGCTTTAGATACCATTGTCATTGTTTCCAACGCTTGGGGAACAAGGTTGATTGATTGGTTCTAAGTCTGGGGTAGGGTTTTGGTTGGCTGGGTTGGGTTTTTGGCTTTTTAAATTTTTTTCCATTATATCTATTTATTTATTTGTATGTTTGTACGTATGTATGGTATGTACAGACCCCAGCACTTGTGTGAAGTCAGAGAAAAGCTTGTAGGTTCTCTCTTTCCACCACATGAATCTCAGGGCTCAAACTCAAGCCACTAGGTTTTGACAGCAAGTGCCTTACTTACTGAAATAGGATTTCAGTCTGTATAACCCACAGTGGTCTTGAACTCATGGGCATCCTCCTGCATCAGCCTCCCAAGTGCCAGAATTACATACATGATTCCCTATTCCCAGCTCCAACAGCATTGTTTAACTCCTTTGCAAAACAAGATTTTTTACCTGCAAAGAGAGATAAATCGAACCTAATAGGTAAGCTATATTTATCTTTCTCTTTACAAACGGCATCAAAGAGAAGAACTACAGCAATAAGACATAAAAAAGGCACACTTGAACTTTTGCTGGGTGCAGTTTTCACTAAAAATAACCTAATGAAGTGAACAGTTAACTGGTTCAGCACTGTCACTGAGAAGCCCCAAGCAGTGTGATCTCAGAGAGGCTGGGAGAACAGATGCCCTTGGAAACAGTGCAACTGTCAGCTAAGAGTTTACCACTCCGGGAGGCGCTAAAGATACTTGAACTTGGAAACAAGGAACACAGGTTATCATCCCAGAGCAAGAGCACAGGACACTACAACCCCGAACACACTGCTAGGAGCTTGGAGGCTCCAGCTAACCACTGCTGTACGATCCACAATCCTGCACCAGTGTCTTCTGGGCCACCAGTTTGCTCAGCAATAAAGGGGAGATAATCACATTCTCAGTCCACCCTCCAAGCATCATAATTCCCATGGCCGAAATAAAAAAACAAAATAAAAATAAGTTGAATTCCAGACCCAGCGCCCACTAGTGAACCCCAGAAGCAGGACCCGACAATCAGTTTCCTGCTAGACAGCAACAAGTCTTTGAGGCAGGGAAGGCTTTGATTCTGAGAGCTTCGGGAGTGGGAAACAGACCAGCAGGACCAATCAGAGCCCGCTCGAGAGCTCGGCAACAAGTGATGCCAGGTGTCAGGCATCGCTCTGCGTGAATGCTTCGTCAGCTGCCCCATCAGGGCGAACATCAGCCCCACACAGGAATCGCTCACTCCCCCACATCTCAGAGACACGGACTGAAGATCTGATGCTGGAACTATCCTATGCCCCAGCAGTTAACAGCACGTAAGGCTCTTGCAGAGGACGCAGCTTCAGTCCCCAGAACACATAGCTCACAGATTCCTAGAACTCTGGCTCCAGGAAATCTGCTGCCTCTTCTGGTCTCCATGGGCAACCACATGCACATGCACACGCCCCCACGCAGACACACCTGCATACATTTAATTAAAAATAAAAATAGAGCTTTTAAAAAAATACCTTAGGGAGAAGAGGAAGGGGGAGATGATGTAATTATATTTTAATTAGATTTTTTTACTAGATAGACAGACAGACAGACAGATAATATTCCTACAACTCTGTGAGTGTGGATTGCAGAGCATCTCAGATTTCTCATTTTAGGGGATTAGGAAAGCTGAACTGGAAACATCTATGCAAATATTCCAAACGCTAGCTATGTTAACTTGACACAAGCTGCTATCCTCTGAGAGGAGGGAGCCTCAGTTGAGGGGGGAAAAAAAACACCTCCATAAGATCAGGCTGTAGGCAAGCCTGTAGGGCATTTTCTTAATCAGTGATTGATGGGGAAGGGCCCGACATTGTGGGTGATGCCATCCCTGGGTTCCATAAGAAAGCAGGCTGAGCAAAGCTATCATGAGCAAGCCAGTAAGCAGATCCCCTCCACGGCCTCTGCATCTGTTCCTGCCCTGTTTTGAGCTCCTGTCCTGACTTCCTCAGGGATGAACAGTGATGTGAAGTGTAAGCCAAATCAACCCTTTCCTCCCCAGGTTGCCTTTGGGCATGGTGTTTCATCAGAGCGGTAATTACGTTAGTCATAACTAAGACTCCTAACAAACTCCAAAGGCTGACTTCAGGCAGAAGCAATTTAAACCACAGCTGATCAGCTGTTGAACTGATGGAAATGAAGGTGAGTAAGATATTTGCTGCTACAGACTTAGCAGGCGTCCTTGCCAGTCCCCTTTGTGCCTTGGTAAATGACTCCGTTCAGAGAGGACCTCTCAAGGTTTAACCATTTACTTTTTGGGTAAGGTACTTCCAGAAGGAAAGGACGGGGCTAAGATCATCCAGTCAAGAGCCACCTGTCCCCTCCATATCTCAACCTGCCACTCATCACAACATCCAAAGAGAGGAGAAGATCACAGAGGCGGCCAAGTGGAACCCAACAATGGCCTCTCCTAACCGCTCCCAATCTCCACCTCCCTGATCCAAGGTCAAACCACTGCCCTCCGGAGGTAATATTTCTCCTTAAGAAAGTTCTCCTTAAGAGCAGGACCAGAAGAGCTAGTTCCAGAAGAGGCACCAAAGCTACAGAGAAACCTTGTCTCGAAAAAACAAAACAAACAAAAAAAAAAAAAAAAAAAAAGAGCAGGACCAGAGAGTAGGCAGCATGTCTGCTAAGTCCAGTGGACAGGGGAGCTGTTGTTGCGATGAACATCACTGGGTCGACACACCTGAGATGAGAAAGGACAGCCAGGGGAGAGAGCTACACTCCAACCACACAAGGAAGTAAATGAAATCCCAGCATCAACATCAAAGAGAAATGGATGTGGAGGAGGCCAGAAGACGGAAGGGGGAGGGTCAAACAACCAAGATATTCCAAGGGACAGGGAGCCACAGCAACGCAGCAAGCAGCTCACCTCCCGTTAAAATATCCAGGGTGAAAATTCGGTTCTATTCAGCACGCCCTTTTAGGGAACACACGGAGATGAAACCCCTCAATCTTTCCAACAGATGCTCAAGTCCAGTGAGGGTGGGAAGCAGAGAGACAGCAAGGAGCCCCATCCTCACAGGTTAAGGAGAGAAACTGGATGCAGAAGGAACACTCTGAAGTCAACAGCTCGTGGGACTATGGTCTGTTTGACGCTCTCAGGGTCAAGGTTCTGAAGGAGCAGCAGGCTCATCCAGGCCCACTGAGGAAAGAGAAAGAGGCAGCAAGCACACACTCCTGGCAAACAGAGGGCAAAGAAGGAGGCACACACCCCTGCCCACAGAGGGCAGGAGGACACAGGCACACACTCCTGCCCACAGAGGGTAGAGGAGGAGACAGTCACACACTCCCGGCCCACGGAGGGCAGAGGAGGAGACAGGTACACACTCTGGCATCTATCTCGGAACATCTACTTTATCAGAATTTCCTTTTGGGGAATTTAAGACCTTGTGGGTCAGCACTACGTGCCCAGTTCAGGCCCAGGAGGAATAATAAAGGACACAAATCAGGTCTTGTTTCTCCTCCTCAAATGTTAAGCCAAAGTCACCTCAAGGTGGCTGTACTGACAGGTGTTCGGAAATTGAAGATTCCAAAACCTAGTGTCACCTTTCCTCTAACTCCTGGGGACATTGCTAACTCCTGCCGCTTCCCACTCAGGGCAACATAGACATCGCCATGCCAACCGCTGCTCACACAGAAGGGATCCACTCTGCTCTGGCCTGTCTGGGAATGCGTCGTGTGGTTACGTCATTTACTCAGCAACCTCTTTGCTTCAACTCTTGCTGATCACAGCCCCTACAAACCCAGGCTGATTGATTACAGCATGAGCTACAGAGTAAGACCCTATGTCAAAAAAAAAAAAATGCAAAAAGCAAAACCCATTTACTACAGACTACTCCCAACATCATCTCCAGGGGCAACCACATTTGGCACCATCTCCCAGGGACTCAGATATAAAAGGCTTTACTGTGAACTACATGCAGCCATTTTACGGAAAAAAAAAAAAAACAAAAAAAAAAAAACAAAAAAAAACTGAGGCTGAGAAATGAAGCTACTAGTTCAACATTGCCGGCAGCTCTAAGCCCAAACTGCCCCTTCTTCGTCTTCCATGGTGAGTGTAGATTCTCAGACTAATAAATGAAAGTGCTTGGTCTCAGGCACGCTGTGGCTGTGAAGTTTCTAAACCAAAGACCTTGAAAAGGGCCAACAAACCCTTTCAGAACCACAAACCATGGGGCAACCCACCAACCGACCACAGGAGCCTTGTGGCGGACAGACACCTGGACAACAGGCCCCTTCTAGTCCACGGTGAACAGCCAGCTGTCCCCAACAGCTGTTCAGCCCACGGCCGTCCCCAGAACTAACCTCCAGGGCCCTGGGCCCCACCTAGAAATGCACAGGCTGGAGGACGCCTGCTTTTTTGTCCACCTGGAGGGCAGAGCCTCCCATCTCCAGGTTACGGCAGGGCTGGCTCTGCTCCCGAGCAATGAGTCCAGGAGATAAAATAATAAACAATCCCTATTAATTCTCAAGAACAAGAAACAGGGCTTCTCAGTTCTGGCTTGGCTCTGACCTGCACCCCACAGGGCAGCAGCTCTGACCAGTTTCTCTCCAGATGGTGGTTTGTACTTTTCCAAGCAGCGTATCATCTCCCAGAGCCTAGCCTCACCTTCCTCCCGCCCTTTAAGTTTTCCCAGCATCCTCTCTGCCTGGGCTCTGTGTGCCCAGAACTTTACAACACCTCTGAATCCACTGCCACCTATGGCTTTCATTAGCAGACTGTTTACTGCCTCCTTCCCTGTTTGGAAGAGCTTAAGTAGAACCAGGCCTCTACCAAGCCTAGGAGGACCTCCACCCGGCTCCGCTGTCCAATCAATGCTCTCGCCAGCAGAGACGAGTGTTAGCTTGCACAGCTCCCCTCCTACACATCTCAGCTGGCCCTGGGCCAAGGCAGGACCACGCTGGGAGCCAGCCCTGGTAGCCGGCACAAGGCTCCAACCCCTGGATCCTGCCTTGGTAAGAGGAGACTGTAGAAGAGGGGCAGAGATGGGCAAATAAAAAAAAAAAAGAATGCACACATAAGCTAAGACCGTGTGAGTGAAAGAAGGGGCAGAGGACAGAGGAGCTAAATGCTTTTGTCAGGGCTTCCCCATGTAATCCAAATACAAAAGAAAAAAGGGGGAGGGGAGGGGAGGAAATGGGAGAGGGGGGAAAGCGAGAGAGACTTGAAAAAAACTGGACAAGAGGAAGAAGGGACAGGATTGCAGATAAATGATTGACCACTTTATCAACTCCTAACTGAATATATTAAAAATGCCACTGACTATCCATATCCATGTCCTGTTCAACAGTCTAGGAGTTCAGGAAATGGAAGATCTCTGGGGACGGCTCAGGCGGTAAAGCGCTGGCCAGGCACGCACTGCACCCAGGTTCAGGACTCTGGCAGAAATGGTCAAGGAAGAAGCTTGCACCAATCATTGTTGCACGGTGGAGACAGGAGGGGACCTGGAGCAGCCAGTCAACCCAATCAATGAGACCCAGATGCAGTGAGACCTCACCTCAAAGAATGAGACTGAGGGAGAAACCTAACGCGACATGCTTCCACATGCAAGCATACATATGTGCATGTGCACTAGCATACACACTTCAGTGTGCAGACGTATAGACACACAGAGAGACACACACAGACAAACTCACACACAGACACACACACACATACAGACAAACTCACACACAGAGACACACACAAACTCACACACAGACACACACACACATACAGACAAACTCACACACAGACACACAGACACAGACAAACTCACACACAGAGACACAGACAAATTCACACACAGAGACACACAAACACACACAGACACACAGACAAACTCACACACAGAGACACACACACATACACACACAGACACACACAAACTCACACACAGACACACACACACATATACACACAGACACAAACTCACACACAGACACACACACACAGACACAGACACAGACAACTCACACACAGAGACACACAAACAGACAAACTCACACACAGAGACACACAGACACACACAAACTCACACACAGACACAGACAACTCACACACAGAGACACACAGACACACACAAACTCACACACAGACACAGACAACTCACACACAGAGACACACAGACACACACAAACTCACACACAGACACACACACACACACAGACAAACTCACACACAGACACAGACAAACTCACACACAGACACACACAAACTCACACACAGACACACACACACACATACACAGACAACTCACACACAGAGACACACAAACAGACAAACTCACACACAGAGACACACACAGAGACACACAGACAAACACAAACACACACAAAATCTGTCATTACAAGGATCAAGGATTTGAACCTCTGAGAGGGAAACAAACCAGTAGCCAGAGGGAAGAAAACAAGCAAGAAGCCAACAGCAAGCAAGCCAGCCTTGCTCCTCTTTTAAGGAGGGGAAGGCTCATTCTGGCAGGGGAGACAAATGGAGATCATGCAGACCACAGACCGGAGGTCACCCCAGCACCAACGAGGAACTATGAAGGCAGACCTACCAACATCCCTGCTGTGCTGGGGGCGGGGAACGGGTGCTGTCCCACTACCTTTCAGCCCTTGATTAATTTTCACCCACTATTTTGGGGTTTTTGACTACTCTGGCATCTTTATTTTTAAGTATTTAACGGGTGTTAGATAATTAAGTGTGTGGCACTGTTATTACTCACGGTAGCCCTGAGATCATGCCCTATGAGTCTTCTAAATTTGCCTAAATTAATTTTGCTTCAGAAAAAAAAATCCCTATTTCTATGCAGCTAGCTATGAGAACTCACCCATTAGAAGTTGCTAACTCTTCTAATTAGTCTCCCCACACCCAGGCATCAAACAAACCTATCAGGTCGGGAGAGTATCAGAATTAAAGGGATTCCTGAAATAAGAAAAACGTAGCTGCTTATGTCAGCCAGGCCTTGGTCACCGTGATGAGCTGACTAATGAGCCAGCTGTGATGGCACGCACCTGGGAGGGATCCCAGCATTCCAGAAGTTGAACGAGGAGGACCCTGAGTTCCTCCTCCAAGGCCAGCTTGGGCTACCTAGTAGAATATTGTCTTAATAAAGGAAAAGAGAAATAAAGACATACAGAAAAACAGAAGATTCACTTTGGCTGTTTCTGGAGTTCTAGCCCACAGTCGGTGGTCCTGTACTCCTTTGGGCCTGTGGCTGGACAGCATTCTGAGTATGTGAAGAGCCCATGAAGAAGAAAACTGCTACCTCATGGCCAAGTAAACGGAAGGACAATGAAAGCAAAGAGGGCAGATGTGTATAGGTGCTCTGCAAGTGGACACACCCCTATCACCAAAACACTTCTCATTGGGGAAGCCTCCTAAAGGTCCCGCCCCATCGCAATAGGCTGCTCTTGAGAGCGAACCTTTAAGGCCTTTGAGGGGCATCTATTATCCAAACCATAGCAGCATCCTTCCAGCTCCACCAAGAAAGGCTTTCTCGAGGCCAAGACTGCCCAACAAATACATAATTTTAAATTTTCTAGTAGCCACACTTAAAAAATTAAAAAACTGGGGCTGGAGAGATGGCTCAGTGGTTAAGAGCACTGACTGCTCTTCCAGAGGACCCGGGTTCAATTCCCAGCACCCACATGGCAGCTCACAACTATCTGAAGATCCAGTTGCAAATAAAGTTAAATAAACCATAAAAATATATAAAAAAATTTAAAAACTAAGTGGAATTGAATAATTTATTTTATTTACCACAGTGAATGATAAATATTATCACACCAACATACAATCAATACTAAAAGTCAGCAATAATGGGTCCTACATTCTCCCTTTTCTTACTAGGTGTCCTGGTTCAGTTTCCATTGCTGTGAGAAAACACAGACCAGCAGGAACTAGAGGGAGAAGGAGTTTATCTGACTTACACCTACAGTCCATCATCAAGGGAAACTGAGGCAGGAGCTGACGCGGAGACCACAAAGGAACACAACTTACTGGCTCACTGTCTCTGGTTTGCTCAACTACCCTTCTTATACAAACCAAGACCACCTGCCCAGGGATGGCATTGCTCACAGTGGGTGAGCCCTCCTCCATCAATCAGCAGTAGGAAAATGTTCCACCGGCCAACCACAGGGGGCGACTCCTCACTGAGGTCGCCCCTTCCCCAAAGTGTCAGGTTTACAACTGACAGAAACGCTTTGAACTCAGCCTGTAGTTGGCTCTCAGTCTACTGACCACAGCAGCCAGAGAGCTACAGACCATCAGACTGTAAGGTGCAGCCAGGAGAGTCCAAGGTTAGAGAACAAACCGTCCAATCCAGGATATGTTAGGCTTTTCCTTAGCACAGCCCCTAAGGCACTGGTTCTCAGCCTCCCTAATGCTGGGACCCTTTAATCCAGTTCCTCATGTTGTGGTGACCCCCAACCATAACATTATTTTCTTTGCTATTTCATAACTGTAATTTTGCTATTGTTATGAATCGTAATAGTAATATCTGTGTTTTCCGATGATCTTAGATGATCCCTGAGAAAGGGTCATTGGACTCACAAAGGGTTCATGACCTTTAGGACTGCCCTAGGGAGACACATAGATGTTGGGTCTATCTGGAACAGCTGCCTGGAATAAGGAGAACCACCCCAGAGGTGAGTTTCACATCCAAAAGTTGAACACATTTAATGTAATGGAAAACACAAGGGAGAGACAGAAACAGAGGGAGGACAAAAGAGACGCCGTCCCGCAGTGTGAGGCCATACTGGAGGTGACAGCAAACACGTCAAACTCAAGACTGACACCCAACTCTACTCTCAGACGCTGACTGGAAGAATACTGCTTTACTAATCCACCACTCCTCACCAACGAGTCCTTAAATCATGTACGGCTTTTAATGGAGGGAGCAACTGTACCTGACAGGAAGCTAAGCTCCCTGGATTAGTGGTCTGGGCTCTGCCTCTTCCCAACACAAATCAGACAAGAGTCTACAGCAGGCACTCTGGGAACTTAATTTATTCCTATCTGATCAAAACTTCATCCGTTTTAAGTCTTGAGCCATCCAAGAGTTCTGGAAGGGTAACTGCTGTTTGAGTGGGAACATCTGGGCGATTTCCTCAGCGTCCTGGTCATTACCCACTGACACCACATGGTCTTCCCACCCCACTTTCCTTGATTCATCTACATTGGTGATTTCCTGGTTGTTCTGGCCCAAATAAGGGAGGAGGGGTTTACCCCAGCTCACAGTTTGAGAGTTTAGTACATTCTGGCAGGGAAGGCATGGTAGCATCAGGGTGAAGTGGACAGTCACACTGCATACAACCAGGGCACAGAATGCATGCTTGCCTTTTCCTCTCTCTTTAGTTCAGGAACCTGAGCCAGTGCCCATATTTAGGGTGGGTCTTTCCACAGCCAGAGATATGTTTCCATGGTAATTCTAAATCCCATCAGGTGGACAATGATGAACCATCACACCACCATAAATCCAAAGCATATACAGATGAGCTCAGACATTTTGGTACTGATGAAGCTCGTGGGCAAGAGTCTTCACCGAGCTTCATGGAAAGATGGCCCCACTAGGAAGACTGCAAAGCTCCGAGCACCTTGAACTGCCTGCGGGGTGCTTTGGGGGAAAACTCTGCACCCCGCCTTGGTGTAGGAGGTCCTTCTGTATTTGTGTTGCTTTCATTGGTTGAATAAAGAAACTGCCTTGGCCTTTTGATAGGACAGAACTTAGATAGGCGTGGAAAAGAGAACTGAATGCTGGGAGAAAGAAGGCAGGCAGGGAGAGCCGCCATGGAGTCACCAGAGTCAGACATGCTAAATCTTTCCCGGTAAGCCACGACCTTGTGGTAAACACAGATTAATAAAAATGGATTAGATCAAAATGTGAGAGTTGGCCAAAAAAAAAGGCTGGATATAATGGGCCAGGCAGTAATTTAATTAATACAATTTCTATGTGGTTATTTCGGGGGTTAAGCTAGCCGGGCGGCGGGACGTGGCCCGCTGGCCTCTTACAACAGATTGGTGCCCAACATGATGGACTATGCACCTCACAGTTCAGACCCTCTCCAGGATGGTCTGTGCCAGCAGCGGAGACCCCAAATGACAGGTGTGTGTTGAGGCTTACTACACCAGCAAGAAGGAACTGCTAGCTTCCTGGGCCCCCACCGTACACCATGCCTGACAGGGCATCCTCAGGAGTGGGCTCTTAGTCTCACGGCAGTCCTTAGGAGTAGCTGCCCAGCCCCTTGAGAGGTAAGGAAACTGGGCCCTGAGCAAAGTCATACATGATTCAAGTTCCTTATCTAAGACCTTCAGCCGATTCCTTGTGTAGAACTCTGAGCTCTACCCAACCTGTTTTCCCTGTAAGTATCAACGAGTACCTAAGTTAGACACAGGTAGAGCAGTGGTAATAACAAAACAGAGCAAACACAACACAGCACAATGATAAAAGTTTCATGACTCTACTCTCTGCTTCTCTTCGAAGAGCCAAGACAGCTATCCTCAGACCGTGGCCAACTACAGGTAACTGAAAGTGTGCAATGCTGCATGAAGCCAAACAGCACAAACTCAGACATCCTTGACCACAGGTCTGAGTCATCATGCCCCTCTCTGAGTCCAACCAGTAGCCTTCTGATTATGCTTGCACATGAGAGCATGTTGTGTTTGCAAACTTCAAGAACACACAGTAAGCTATCTACCCTGGAGACCAGCAAGAAGTTCTCCAGACAGTTTGGGGCTGTTAAAGCTGTAAAGGCTTACCCAATACTCCCAAAGCCCAAGACAGGCCTGTTCTGAAATCTGCCACTCAGGAGCTAAGTGAGCAAGAGGTGAGATGGAAGGGGCAAAAGGAGGGCTGTGGGACAGGACTACCTGCTTGGGAGCAACAGCAAACTCAGACCCAGAACAATACATCTGACATGGTTTAGACACAGCACCGACCTCTGCAGGGAAGATGCCCTGGAGGGTCAGGGCAAAGTGTCATAAAGGACTTGCCACACAAGCAAAGTGAACTGGTTTCTTATGGCAAGAGCTGGTGTGGTCAAGCACACAGGTAATCCTAGCGCTGGGAAGGCTGAGGCTGGGGGATCACAAGTCTGAGGGCAGCCTGAGCTACATAGTGAGACAATGTATACAAATAACAAAACAAAATGAAACATGAGTCTTTCGCATTCTGGACACTAGGAGTTCAAGATGTTCCCAGGGCTGCACGCCCTCTAGAGGCCATAGGCAAAACACCATCCTCTTCCAGCTTCTGGTGGCCTCCTGTGGACACTACCACTCCATTTTGGCCTCCAACTTCAAATGTCTTAACAAGTCCATGCATGACAGAGAGAAAGAGAGAGAGAGAGTATGTGTGTGTGTTTGGATTTAGAGCCCACCATTTCCCAGTGGTTTTTTTCTTAACAAATACACTTACAAAGACCCGATGTTCAAATGATGCCACACTCACACCTTTGGGAGCATGAGGGGCTTTGTAAGCGATATTACTCAGTCACCACATGGGGCCTGGGAAACGAGGAAAATGATGAAGCCTGAAAAAAAGCAGGAGAAAGAGAGAGCGCACAATACAGGCCCCTGCGGGGATGCCTTGCCTTCTGAAACCAGAAGATGCCAAAAACAGAATGCACACTCGAACGTGTGTGAACCAAGGATTTACAGGAAACCAAGAACTGACCCAGAGACGCAAGAACGGGGTACACAGTGATGAGGGCAAAGTCTCCTGTGTGCACGTCACTGTGTGACTTGTTTGAACGAGTTTCTGTGTATTGGCGTTGTGTTTGTATGTGTGTCTGTACACCACATGTATTCTTGGCGCCCTCAGAGGCCCTGGGACTGGACTTACGGACAGTTGTGAGCCACCATGCGGGTGCTGAGAATTGAACCCGGTTCCTCTGCATGAGCAGCCAGTGCTCTTTACTGAGTTATAATAATAGCTTCTACTATTTAATTTTTACAAACAAAGGAAAATTAAGAGGACAGGCTTTGGAGGTAAAACATAGTCACGAGCCAAAAGAGCCAGACACGAACAAGGGCAGGCCCGTGCCACACAGCAAAGCATGGGAAGCACACAGATCCCCTGCACACTTACATACCACATACACTACTGCAGCCCCGCAAGATCCTATCGCCTAGCAACGTCGCTGCCGCCCGAACCTGTGCCAGGTGCTGTACGACGCTGACCGAATGCCACGCCCACTTCTCAGTACAGCTCTCTGTCCTCAGACACATGACTATATAAGCTGTGTAGTTCCCTTAGGATCAAGGACAAAAGCAAACCTAGAGTGCTCCACACTGACTTGGGACTTGTCATTGAGACCGCACTGATGGGCGTTTCTGAGGCTGTGACACGTCTCTAGATCTAAGTCTGGTTCCACAGGTGTGCTCCACTCATAAAAATCCATCCGCTGCACACTTAGAAATGTACACTTTTCTGACATGTGCAAAACTTAATTTCAATACTTTCTTTAAAAAAAAATAAGCAAACAAAGCCAGGCAATAATGAGGCAAACCTTTAATCACAGCACTTGGGAGGCGGAGGCAGGTGGATCTCAGAGTTGTAGGCCAGCCTGGACTACAGAGCGAGTTCCAGGACAGCCAGGGCTACACAGAGAAACCCTATCACAAAGAAAAAAACCATATAATTCACTGTAGCATGGAAATGGAACCAACTAAGCTATTACCAAGAGATGACCAGATATTAAAATTGTGCTACATTTATACAACAGAATTTTATTGAGCAGTAAAGAAACAGGAAGTTGTAAAGTTTGAAGGAAAATGGGTGGGCCTAAACTGTTACACAAATGGAAGTGACCTAGACTCAGAAAGAAGTCACAAGTTCTCTCTTGCATGTGGACTCTAGATTTCATAGTTTACTCATATGTGTGTGTATAAGTGGGTGTGAGTGTGGGCTTAGACGATGAAACTAGAGAATCTAGAGAGACCAAGACGGGGGGAAGGGGAGACACCAAGGAAGGGGAGGGCGACAACGGGACACACAAATCATAGAATCAGGAGTGAGGTTTCAGAGGTGGGGGGCAGCAAAGAGAATCAAGAAACCAATTCTATATGAAAACTGTCACAGTGAAGCCTAATACTTTCTATGCTAAGTAAAATCAATTAATTAGGAGCTGGAAAGATGGCTCTTTAATACTTGCTGCTCTTGCAGAGGACTTAAGTTCCATTCCCAACATCTACATGGTAGCTCAAGACTGTAGCTCCAGGGCCAGGGGATCTGACACCTTCTTCTGACTTCCACAGGCACCAGGCACACATGTGGTATACATCCAAAAATGTAGGCAGATACTCATAGACATAAAATAAAAGCACAATTTTTAAAAATTATTTTTAAAAATAAAGTTTAAAAGCTAAGCAATGTATGAGTCAATATTGACTTAAAGCCTCCTGCCTGTCTAGGAAAGATAATACTGCCCGGTTCACAGTGCATGTCCTATCTGGGGATGTCAATCACTGTCCTCAAGCATGTTTAACACCATGTGACTTCATGGAAAAGTCTACATAACATGCTTTCAAAGAGCTCTGGTTTCTCCTGAGTGTGAATAGGGCCATGCTTTCACAAGTGCTGTCCTAAGTTGCAACGGCCGAACTCTTAACTGCAAGCAAGGGGAGAGGTCCCTGGAAATATGGCTCTGTGTTTACAGCTGAAACAAAAGCCAAAAATGGGTTTTCCAGAAGCCGTGGATGGAGGAGGGGCAGGCTGCCATACTGAGGCAGCATGCCTACAACATCCCAGAGAGGCTGCTTGTCCCAGCCACCTACTATGCTGTCCTGCCATGGAAACGCCAGATTTAAACAGGTGTCAGAGCAGTAAAGGGGCCCCACAAATGGGAAATGGAGAGCTACACAGCTGGCGAGAGAGTGGGGGTTACAGACCTAAGTGGTCCCCAGACTTCCGGAGCCTGCTCAGCTTCACCTCACACACACTTAAGCATCCATTTGCCTCTGAGAGCACACACACACCCCATATATAAAACCTCTCAACGGGAAATTTCTTCCATTCTTAAGTGGTCTCGCCTAAATAAAATACCTTTGACAGACCACTCTGAGCTATTATGTTGTGTTAAATGAGAAGAAAAAGAATGAGTTCCTTATTCTATAATAAAGTCTGCTCAGCAGAGCGGTATCACGTGGCCACGTAGGGCTGCCCAGCAGGATAAGAAAGAAATGCAAAGGAATGAGGAAAGAAGTGGCCTTGAGAGAGAGAGAGAGAGAGAGAGAGAGAGAGAGAGAGGAAATTTTAGGGATAGCCCAGCCCAGCCCTGGGTCCACCCACATGGTGTCACCAGAGAATGACCATGCACATCATCACACTTAGTTCTGTGGACTTCCGCACACCACTGACTCTCTTGATTCTCTACTGTCTCATCTGCAAAATGGACACTTGTAGAAGATGTTTTAAGAAGATTTATTTTAACTTCTGTGTGAGCACAAGTATATGGTACGTGTGTGCAATTGCCTGGGAAAGCCAGAAGAAAGCTTTGAGCCCCCGGAGCAGGAAGCACTCTTAACCACTGAACCACTTCTCCAGTCCCTTAAGGATGTTTTAATTGTGGCATGTACACAGTAGTTAAAGGGCCCACAACAATGGAGTTCAGTGGAGAAAGGCGGCTGCTCTGAAGAGCCACCCATGAATACCACTGCTAATGTATCCATTACTTCCTTGAAGAAAGGCGTCCTCTTTCTCTGCCCAAAACAAAGTAAAAAATGAAGGGAAACATTTTATCTGAACATCTCATAAGCTCAACAAGAATGCACACCTGCCCTCCCACATTCAGCCTGTCTCCATATATTCCCCTCACCAAGAAGTCCTGCTTCACCTCAGGGCCAGAGCAATAGAGCTAGCCAGGGTGGAAATCTCGTCAATCCGTGAGCAAACCGTTAGCCGAAACCAACCGTTCCAGCATTTATCACCGCAACAAAAGTCCAGTGCCCTCAGGTACAGACACACACAGAACCTGGCAGAAGCTCTGGAAGGCAGTGTGGCAGTTCAAATCAAGGACCAGCTTAGGAGATGGGACAAGCTCCGAGGTGGAGCCATGTTAAGCGTCCCTGAGAATGTGAGTTCAATTTCCAGTGCTGGTGGCACAGAGAACCATTTGACACAGATAGCACATCCAAGGAACTTTCACCTGGGGCTGGAGGGGGTGTAAATTCTGGGGAGATGGCTCAGCAGACTAGCAGTTTATCTGCTGAGCCATCTCAGCATGAGGATGTAAGTTCGGATGCCAGCACTCTAGTCAAAGTCAGGTAGGGGGTACATCTGTAACCGATGCTTGGGAGAAGGGGTTTGAAAGAAACATTAAGGCCCAGATGTTCACTGGCAAACAATTCAAGCCTCAGTTGAATAAGAGACCCTGTCTCACAAAAATAAAGTAGAGAGAAATAGAGGAAAACCCAAGGTCAATCTCTGGTCTTCACACAAGCAAGCGTGAGTGAGCATACCTGAACATACATGTGTACATGTATACATATATGACACACCAAAAAATTTTAAAAGAAAGCAATATATATAAAGAACTTCAAAGAAATGGCCAGGTGGTAACGGAACATGACTTTAATCCCAGCAGAGATTAAAGAGAGGAAGAGGCAGCTGGATCTCTGTGAATTCAAGGCCAGGCTGGTCAGGACAGTCAGGGCTACATTAAAAAAGCCCTGTCTTGAAAAACCAATCAATAAATAAAGAATTTCCAAAGAATCTGAAAATAGAAACTTTAAAAGTTAGAGGAGAAGGGGCTGGAGAAACGGCTCAGGGGCTAAGAGCACTAGCTGCTCTTCCAGAGGACCTGGGTTCAATTCCCAGCACCCACATGGCAGCTCACAACTGTCTGAAACTCCAGTTCCAGGGGATCTGACACCCTCATATAGGCATACATACAGACAAACACCAATGCACATAAAATAAAATAAACAGAATACAAGTTAAATTTGGAATTTTAGCAGAATGACTAAGTCAGTGACCAACTCAGTAGAATGTGAGATGATTATAAAAGGCAGGAGGGAGAAAATGGTTGCATTACAGGTGGATGGTACAGGGTTCCAGGAAAAGAGCCAAAATACAAAGCTGCCTCTGTGAAGTTGCAAGTGAGCATAAAGCTGGAAAAAATAAAGATAAGAAAAAAAGAAGTCAAAAGCAATCATGCTCCTGTGGAAGGAATGTAGATGAACACCCCCCATTAATGTTCTTTATTGTTCTTACTAATTCATGTCATTGACAAAAACATTTCCAGAGAGCAGACCTTAGACCCCCACACCCTTGTCCAGTAAGCCCTGCTGACCTAGGTCCACATACCAGAGGGAAGGGAGCCTCGTCAGAGCTCGAGCTGCGATGTGTTCCCTCTCCACACTTAGTCGCCCTCACCTCTCAGCCATCCTCCCCACACATAGCCTAGGCACCGGCCATGGTGGCGCCCCCTACCACCCTCTGCTGCTGCGGGACGCGCTCCAGCTGATGTGAACTCATTCTCTCTGAGGTGGGGAACTCTGTTCCCCCTATCTCTACCGGTCTCCAACCCACACTGACACTCTCATAACACCCCATTATTCCCTACCCATTAACTCACTGCCCAGGATTTCTGCAGCCGTCCTTCTGCAGGCTGGTCTTTGGCTTAATGGCCCAAGCATTTATAGTGAAGAAAGTCTAGTCGCAGCTGGGTTGAACCCAGCACCAAAGGTGTGGCTGAGTTTTCTTTTTTGTTTTTCTTTTCTTCTTCTTTTTTTTTTTTTTTTGTGTTTGTGTGTGTGTGTGTGTCCCTGCTTGCTTGCCTGGTTGTTGCCCAGTGTCACACTTCCCCCTCAGAGCTACAGGCTGCCCGACTCAGCTCCAGCATCTCATTTACCCGAGCTGTAGGGTAAGAAAGCTGAGAAAGGACAGTTCATAAACCGGTGGCAATTCTAGAGAAAAGCTGAGATCACAGAACATTGTGTGATTGGAAACATGAACGACAGATCGGTGGCTTTGGAGAAAGAAAAGGAAGTCATTGGCTCTGTAAGCTCAGCACACGTCAGGGTCAAGGACCTCGGGTGGAGCATGATCAGAAAAGGTCCATCAGGGGGACTAATCCTGCCATTTAGATGTAATCATCAGGCACTTCTGCCCCCCACCCCCACCCCGCACCCCAGCAACCTCTGTCTTCCCAGAGCCTCTATTGTTGAGAAGTCTTGGCCGTTAATCCCCAAGGGTAAATGGACTCCAGATAAGAACACACTCCATCCTGTGACTTTTCTGATAGCTCCCGCCCACAGTCAATGGACACACACACTCCATCCTGTGACTTTTCTGATAGCTCCGGCCCACAGTCAATGGACACACATACTCCATCCTGTGAGTTTTCTGATCATCAAAGTCCCATTTGTTTTAGTCTTTATAAAAAGTGCCACACTTCAATACTTCAAACACGAAAATATATGTAAAAATATTTACAGTGAGTATCTTCCCATCTGACATAACAAAGAGAAATTGTAGTGACTCAACATACTTATAATGAGGATAGGAAACACTGATAAATGTTTTTGGAAGACTCTCCTAGGTAAAGGAAAAGAACAGAAAGACAGATGAACACAGCATACATGAGAAAGACAGATGAACACAGCATACATGAGAAAGACAGATGAACACAGCATACATGAGAAAAGGGAGAGCGAGCTCAGGTGATCAAAGGCCATCGACTGTTAACCTGCTGGAGATCAGAGAGCTCTTACTCACATCAAAGGAGCAAATTCAAAGACAGCCCATCTGGAGCTACGGGTCAGGAGACTAAGAAACAAACTTCAGCCTTGTCCTATTGAACCAGCCTTTCAGAATTCCACAAAAGGCCTTCTCCAAACTGGGGGGGGGGGGACCCAAAAAGCAAAAACAAAACATATCTTACTATTGCTTGAGAGATTTACAAATCCTGTCCCAGCCACCAATTCATTAAAGTTGTCAGAATGCTCAAAGGAAGAGTGCTCACTCAGCATGCATGAGGTCCTGGGTTCAATTCCCAGTACCACCAAAACATACAGACAATAAGGTTGTGTGACTTGGGGCAAGGGAATCCAGAGCTCAAAACCAGCCTAGGATATTTAGTAAGGGTCAGACTAATCTGAGCTATACTGAGGGTCCACATCTCAAGGACCCAAAACAAGAATGTGTTGGCAAACATAATGAGTCTCCTGCTGGGGCTGTGGGCTGTGCCCAGCAATACTGGCAGCCACTAAATCCCTCTGCTGAGCAGGCCAGGTGGGCAACGGTAGCGCACGCCTTTAAACCAGCACTCAACAGGCAGAGGCAGGCAGATCTCTGTGAGTTCGAGGCCAGCCTGGTCTACAAAGTGAGCTCCAGGACAGTCAGGCTATTACAAAGAGGCCCATAAACTCACTTCTGCGGTGGGCGGGAGTCACAGTGCTGAATTTTGGGCAGTTCAAATCCGGAGTCCGCTGGTGAGGAATCCTCTCGCTCACTCCAACAAGTGCCATGAACTCCTCTCGGTACACAAACAGGCTTGCCTAGGCTAGCTGGTCTTCAGCATGACAATTCCAAGCCCCTGACACCAAGCTACACTTCTGCAGTCAAACCCCATCTGTCAAAGTTCTCCCCTGAAGGATGCTGGAACGGTAATGTAGCATAGGCTGCCACAAATCTTCAAGGCTACCTGAAATAGTTCAATGCAATTGGTGAAGAATCAGAGCCAAGGCTGCAAGCAGGCAGATGCAACCCCCAAATTAAAGTCATCAACTGCCAAAGAAAGAAAAGGAGGGAAAACAACACGGACAAATCTTTAATCTATTTTTAAATAATTAATTTGTTAAATTGCTTAGTTAAGTGAAAACCAGAGTCACGTGGACTTAATTTTTTTAAAAAAACAATGAAATGTGAAAGTTCAACAGATATAATTGTGGCATTCAAATTATCATTTCTAATCACTGAATTCAAGATGAAATAATTACTCTAATATTCATAAAACTTTCTAAAATATCACAGTAGACCTTTGAACGGCACCCAGAACAACTGGAAAATATTTCCAATGCTCAATGAACAGCTTAGAGAGGATGATGCTGGAATGAGGTGGGGCAGTATCCTCCTCCTCCATACAAGCACAGCAGACAAGGCCAAGGGCAAGCTATCCATGACACAGCAGTGCCTGCAGCCATGAACTGAGGGCAGACAGAACAATGAAGAAGAGACTGCCTAATTTTTAAGAACTCCTACCATTTAAAAAAAAATGTGACATTCATTTAATTCAACACAAAACAATAATAAATCAAAGGAGATATACCAAAAGAGCTCAGCTTGGGCCAGCACTGGGAGGCAGAGTTCAAGGCCAGCCTGGGCTACATAGTGAGTTCTAGATCAACCAGGGCTACATATTGATGCCTAGATAGATAGATAGATAGATAGATAGATAGATAGATAGATAGATAGATATGCACATACATAAATAATTGAATGAATGAGCAGAAATTAAGAGCAACCAACTACAAATACGAAGAAGGCATAGTATGTTCCCTCCCTACATAATTTACACGTTACTGTGACTTTGATAATACTTGTGGAGCTGGAATAGTGCACAAAACCATGGTAGAGAGCTTGCATCTATGAAGCCCAGTGTCCCAGCATACAAGCTCATGCACAGGCATGCACACGTGCATGCAGACACCACACATGCATGCAGACACCACACGCGCGCACACACATGCACACACAAGTACACATGCATGCGCATGCGCACACACACACTGTATCATGTCCTTCCACGGGCACAGATCCCAGCATGACCATTCAGAAGGCACATAGTTCTTGCTGTATGGACTTTGCTGTGCCCTGCAGACCACTTAGAAGCTTCTTCTTCTTCTTCTTCTTCTTCTTCACCTTCTCCTCCTCCTCCCTTCTCCATTCTTCTTCTTCTTCCTGCTAGACACCTTCTAGTAGAGACAACCAAGTGCTGCTTCCATTGCCAAAGGATCCCTGGAAGCAAACTGGCCATGGCTGAAAATCCCTGTCCTGATATCACACACACACACACACACACACACACACACACACAAATCTAGAAGCCAAGGCTGGAGAGATGGTTCAGTGGATAAGAACACTTGCTGCTCTTCTAGAGGACCCAGTTCAATCCCCAGTACCCACTTGGTGGTTAATGACTGCACCTCCCGTTCCAGGGTGCCCTCCTCTTGCCTCTGTGGGCACTAGACACACGTGGTGAACAGACAGACATACAAGTCTAACATTTATACATATAAAGGAAATAAAGAAATCTAACCCCCGAGGGGGATCATCATAGACAGACTATTTTGCAGATATTTCCTTCAATTCATTGAAGGCTTTTTCATCTCTGTGTGTATGTGTATGACACATATGTGTATATAAGTGTGTGTGCCTGGTGTGCCTGCAGGAACCAGGCACACACACAGCATAGAGCACATATGGATGTCAGAAGGCTTTTGGTCTTCACCCCCCTTGTCTCAGTGAGACAAGGCTTTCTCAGGGTTCTTTCTTGGGAATTCAAACATAGGTCATCACATTGGCATGGCAAGTCCTTACCCACTGAACCATCTCCCCAGCCCCTGAAACACCTTTTAAAATAAAGTATTGTTTTTTTCTTTTTTTGAGACATGGTTTCTCTGCGGAGCACTGGTTGTACTGGAATTCGCTCTGTAGACCAAGCTGGCCTCAAACTCACAGAGATCCGCCTGCCTCTGCCTCCCAAGTGCTGGGATTAAAGGCATGTGCCACCACTGCCCAGCCAGCATTGTTCCTTTTAAAGTGCGAAATCTGCAGGGTTTTTATTTAATTTTATTACTTCAGGATATGAGTGTTTGCCAGCATGCACTTCTGCTACCCACATGCAGGTGTGGTACCCTCAGAGGCCACAAGAGGGCATCAGATTCCCTGGAACTATAGATAGTTGTGAGCTGCCATTTGGGTGCTGGGAATGGGACGAGGGTCCTCCAGAAGAGCAGGCAGTGCTTAACCGCTGAGCCACCTCTCCAGCCAGGAAACCAATATTTTAAAATAAAATGTTTTCTATGCACCTTAATACAACCTTTAACTTAGCCACACAAGTAGAATTAAAGGACAAAACATTTTCAAAAGCATAAACCCAGTAATCCATCCTTCCTTGGACAGAATTATGACCAAGGAAACATGGTTTGGTTTTGTTTGGGGGTTTTGGTATTTAGATTTTTTTTAAGACAGGGTTTCTCTGTACAGACCTGGCTGTCCTGGAACATGCTCTGTAGACCAGGAAGGTCTCAAACTCACAGAGCTCCGCCAGCCACTGCCTCGAAAGTGCCAGGATTAAAGGCACGTGCCACCACCACCCAGCTTCTGTTTTGTTTTGTTTGTTTTTAAAACATGTTTTTATTGTCAGTCTTGAAAAATCAATACGCAAAGGATATCATCAAGAAAATTAAACCACCATTCATAGAATGCAGAAAACAGACAAATCAGATCAGACCGGGGCTCATGCACACATCCCACAAAGATGGGTCAGGGTGCGAGGAAGGAGCTCACCCAGACTCGGCAAATGAATGAATAAGTAAATGATAAAGGAGCCTTACAACCAATTAAAGACAAAGATCAAGGTGAGGAATCAGCACAGGGTCTGGAAAGACGTTTTTGAAAGAAAATACATAAGACACTCTGCATTATCAACAGAGGGATGTAAACCAGAACCTGGAGGAGCCACCTCTCACTCTCCAGATGGCTTTTCATCAAGACCCAGAAGAGGAGCCATCAAGGACGTAGAGAAATCAGAAGCTGGGGCCCTGCTGTTGGTCAGGCAAGCCAGTGCGACCATGATGGAAATCTGCTGTGTCCTCAGAGAGGTCAGCAGAATTAGCATAGAGCTGAGCAGAACCCACACCTAGGCTTGCATTTAAAAGTCAAACAATACACCACTGCCACAGCCAAGCACTCACCGCAGCAGAAAGGAGGAAGTGGCCCTTATGGCCATCCACTGAAAACACACAAAACACACCACACCCGCCTAACGGAACATTATCCATTCATAAAAATGGATGAATTATAGACACATGCTGCCACAGCTTAAAGCACAATATGCTGGGGTTCGAGAGACAGCTCAGCCGATAAAGCATTTGCCACACAAGTTTAAGGGCCACTGTTGGTTCCTGGTGCTCACATGAAAGCCCACCTGTGACAGCTAACCTGCAATCCCAATGCTCAATGGAGACAAAGGATTCCCCAGGGCAGGTGCCTAGCTAGACTACCCAAAGCAAGCAAGCTCCGGGCTCAGAAGAGACTTGGCCTTGGTTATGCATAAAGGGATAAAAGTCAAGGAAGATACTCAATGCCAACCTTTGGGCTCCTCACACACACATTCATACACTGGTGTAGGACGGTCTTCTGAAATAGTGTAGGAGGGTCTTTTTATTTGTGTTGCTTTCATTGGTTATAAAGAGACTGCCGTGGCCTTTTGATAGGGCAGCCCTTAGGTGGGCATAGTAGACAGAACAGAATGCTGGGAAGAAGGGAAGTGTGGCAGATGCAATGAATCTCCAGCCTGAGATGGATGTAGGTTAGAATCTTCCCAGTAAGCCACAACCCCGTGGTGATACACAGATTACTAGATATGGGTTAAAGCAAGATGTTAGAGTTAGCCAAGAAAAGGCTAGATATAATGAGCCAGCCAGTGTTTTAAATGAATACAGTTTCTGTGTAATTATTTCGGGTATAAGCTAGCCGTGTGACCGGGAGCCGGGCAGAACACAGCCAAGGGTGGCTGGGACAACAAGCAGCCCACCCTCCTCTTACTACAAATTGGGCCTCAACATGGTTGACTGACTCCATGTAAAATCTGAGAGAGCTTCAAAAAGAATACAGAGTTTAACAGAGTTTTTGCTGTTTACTGGCACTGTGCCGAACAAAGTTTTTCCTCACTCAGCAGCCACAACAGTAAAAAAGCCGCGGCGGTTTTAAAACGCGGCTTCCTGGGCTATGCTGCCGGCACCATCTCTGGTTTCCACTGGAGACAGATCATTTGAACGGGGTTTCTGACTAAAGTGCTACAGCTTGCTTGATGGCAATGTAGACTGTTGTGTACCTGGAACTGTGCACAGCTCAGGGGCACCAAATGGCTATGAGGCAGGAGTGGCTCAGCCATGCTGAACTGTGCTGATCTCAGGCAGGAACTATCATAATTATCATAAAAACAGCGCAGTTAAGGTTTACACTGGGCAGGAAACAGGCAGTACCATATTACTCCTACATGGCACAACTTAAGTTTTTAAGAAATGCTTACCATTTTAAGAAGTGCTCCTGGATGCTAAAGAATTACAGATTCACAATAGGACAGATTCAGACATAAAAGACCTCTAAATGGGTCACACTGTTGAATAAAGGTACGTAGTAGGCTTAAAATAAATAAAGAGTATAGAGAAATACTTAAAAAAAAGGTAAAGTCTTTAAAGAGACAGAGTACAGATAATCATAGATTAAAGGAAGTAAAAAAAGAAATAATAAGCCACGTAAAAATGGAAAATTCACAGAATGTCTGGATTATGTATTTTATTATGTTTTCTTTAAATTTTTTGACTGTGAAGGAGCTAAGTACAGAGAGAATTTTCATTGTATGGGCTGCCAAACTAAACCAACATATATGTTCTAAAGGTATCATGACTTCCAACTTTGGGTCTAAGGATATGGTGCTTTGGAAAAGAGGTTCTTCTTTTGTTTTCACAGAGGATGAGATCCTGTGGATTCCTTCTAGACCAATATGGTATGATAGACCATGCTCTCCTGAAAGATCACCATAAACACCTTCAGAAAATTACTTCACTCAACTGCCAACTGAGATGAACCTGGCACTCAGGATACACCATGAAAGACCTTATTAACAGCGCCCCCATACAGCAGGAAGAAGTCTGGAGAGCAAAAACTATGCCCATATTCCCAAATATTGTTTATAAATGTTCTTTTACATTTAAAGGGGGATATGATATAGATATGAATAATTTGCATTGGTATGGATTTTGCTTTATTGATACAAGTTTAAGGTCAATTTTGTCATATATATGTATTTCTGATCTTGATTAAGGTATTGTGATTGTGTAATTCATTTAAAAATGTAATGTATAATTAAGAAATATAGGTTAATAGATAATCTCTATAATAGTTAAGTTTGTAGTCATGTTAGTTAAATTTTCTAGATGTGCATAGATATATTTTAGATAGGCATTCTTCATATCTTTCAAAGACAACAGAATATGGCATTTAATGTTTTAATAATTTAGGGTTTTTCATGATAATGAGGCACATCTGCTCCTGGCAGCACCAATCTACTTCAAGAGGAAGATGGGCATTGAAGAGGCTCCTTATGGAGTTTGTTAGCCATTTGGGCAAGAAACTGCTCTTGCCTGGACTGTTGCATAAACTGGACACAAAGAACCCACAGAGAGAGGACTGCTGAACTTGCCTAAAGGTGAGATGATCCTTCAGGGTTCCTGATTCATGAAAGAGTTTGCGAGACATTCTGCAGGACACAGAAGAAAGTGACTAAACTGTCTTTGAAATTTCCTGCTTCATGGAAAAGTCTGCTGGATACTATGGGCCTATAGGCTGAAGATGGATGTCCCAACAGTACAAAATAACTTTGGGTGACTTTATAGGTAGCGAGATGTCTCTGTCACTTCTAGAGTTTTGGAAGTTGCTCACTTCTTGTTTACTTAGGTAATATTATATCCTTCTAGAGTGGTTGATGGAGTTGAAGAATAGATAGATAGTTATAGGTTTCCTTTGTTATGATAAAAGATAAAATAGATCTAAATATTGTAACTGTAATACTTGCTTGATAACTGTTTTGTTATATGTAATTTTACTATGTTAAAGTAAAAGACTTTTCTTTTTTGTTTAAACAGAAAAAGGGGAAATGGTGTAGGAGGGTCTTCCGTATTTGTGTTGCTTTCATTGGTTAATAAAGAGACTGCCTTGGCCTTTTGATAGGGCAGCCCTTAGGTGGGCATAGTAGACAGAACAGAATGCTGGGAAGAAGGGAAGTGTGGCAGACGCAATGAATCTCCAGCCTGAGATGGATGTAGGTTAGAATCTTCCCAGTAAGCCACGACCCCGTGGTGATACACAGATTACTAGATATGGGTTAAAGCAAGATGTTAGAGTTAGCCAAGAAGAGGCTATATATAATGGGCCAGGCAGTGTTTTAAATGAATACAGTTTCTGTGTAATTATTTCGGGTATAAGCTAGCCGTGTGACCAGGAGTCGGGCGGCGGGACACAGCTAAGGGTGGCTGGGACGACAAGCAGCCCACCCTCTCATTACTACAATACACAGCTGAACACTCATGATCCCCCCCACACACACAAACGCATACACAAAGGCAAGAAAAGTCATCTTAAACCGTACACAATGGCCCACATTTGTGATTCCAGCGCTAGAGAGGCTGAAGCTAGAGTGTCTTGAGTTTGAAGGCAGCCTTGCTACACAGCACGTGGCCTGTGTTCCTGAAAAGTGATATGAGCCAACCCAGGAGTCCCCAGAGACCATTCCCACTGTAAAGTGTCACCCCTGGAATGTAGCCAAGCACACACACTCATCCCATCCAGCCCAGGTGCTGAGGGGTGGATGAAGAGACTCTGAGCCCAGTGTGGTGCACACACCTGTAAGTCCATCTCTCGGGAGGCGGAGTCAAGAGGATCTCAAGTTCGAGGTCAGCCTGGGCTACTCAGCAAGAATATCTCAAAAAACAAACAAACTGGGAATATAGCACATCACAGAACAGATAGAGACTATGAGTTTTGAAAAAAGGCCTGGGAAGGCCAGGCCTGAGATTCCTCCCCACGAACCCTGGAGCCTTCCAATAAGTACGGGGGGGGGGGGGGGGGGGGGGGAACGACACAGGAACAGCCTGCAGGGCAACCCAGCTTCCCTCAGGGCCACTCACACACCAGTCCAAACAAGCATAGCTCCACCCCCAGCTCTCCACCCCACCTACTCCTTTTCCACAGACCCCAGACCCCAGACCTGCACAGGGAACTTTCCAAGACTGGGCCTCATCCTGACAGGCCTGCCCCCTCCCACGGCTGCCCTGCCAGGTTTCTGGGCCCATTATCACCTCTGCAGAGTTGGCACAGGAAATCTGAAGCAGGAAGTAGACTTGATCTGTGTTTATGAGGTTCAGGGCTCGAAGGAAGATGGGAAAGTGGCAGGGGGAGGTGGGAGAGGTCCCCCGTGGTGGCAGGCTTCACAAAGACAGCCTGTGTCTGCAGGATATCCTGTCTTCCCACATGGCCATAGAAGTGTGCTTGGGGCTTTTAAGGCAAAGCAACTGAATGTCCTTAGCCCAGCATCCCTTCTACTCCACATCCATCCCAAGGCAGGCAGGAGCACACCCGCCGCTCCAGTCTTTCAGCCCTCCCTCGTGCATGTGTATACCTGCAGGAGACAAACTAGTTCCAAGACCTACTCCTACACGGGGACAGTTCCAAACCAGATTGACCAATAGATAGTTCCATGATACAAACACACACACACACATACACACCATGTCTGTTCCAACGTATACAGACCCATGCTAAGTTTAACTGTACACAGACACGGGAGGCTGGAGAGATGCTTCAGTGGTTAAGAGCATTGCCTGCTCTTCCAAAGGTCCTGAGTTCAATTCCCGGCAACCACATGGTGGCTCACAACCATCTGTAATGAGGTCTACTGCCCTCTTCTGGCCTGCAGACATACACACAGACAGAATATTGTATACATAATAAATATTTAAAAAAAAAAACAGACAAGGTAAGAAATTCACAATAGAATGCATTGAGGTTCTGCTTACCTTTAATCCCAGCACTCAGAAGGCAGAGACAGACATATCTCTGTGAGTTTGGGTCCAGCCTGGTCTACATAGTAAATTCCAAGACTGCTAGGGCTTCAAAGCACAATTACGACTACAATTTGTCCAGGGGTGTGGCTTAATAGCAGAACTCAGTGTACGCAAGGCTTTGGATTGGAACTCAAGCACTTCAAAAGTAAATAAATAAATAGAATAATTGAAACCATATGCTTTAATAAAGGTTATTTAAAACTTAAGAATTTTCCCAGAGGGGCTGGAGAGATGGCTCAGCGGTTAAGAGCATTGCCTGCTCTTCCAAAGGTCCTGAGTTCAATTCCCAGCAACCATATGGTGGCTCACAACCATCTGTAATGAGGTCTGGTGCCCTCTTCTGGCCTTCAGGGATACATACAGAATATTGTATACATAATAAATAAATATTTTTTTTAAAAAAAGAATTTTTTTTAAAAAAAGACAGTACACACCTGAAATCCCAGCATTGGGAGAATGGGGCAGGATTATGGTGAGAGAATGAATGAATTCAAAGACAGCCTGGCACACTGAAAAACCACATCTCAAAATAATAATAGCAGTAATAACTTATAAATCATTTCTAGAATACGATACTTAATGCTTTGGGACTGTAATTAGCAAAGAGTAATTGAAACTGTGGGAAGTAAAACTGCAGATAAAGGGACAACACCAGTCCCTGCATCTTCAACAATGCCATCCTCCATGGAGGCAGAAGATAGAACAAGTTGGTAGTTGTGGGAGAAGTGTTTTGCTTTGCTTTGTTTTGTTATTTAAACACGCCCCCCTCTTATTTCTACTTCCCAATTTAAAATGTGCCCAGCAGAAAACATCAGACACTTTTCATATCATACTTCAGTCTTCCTAGGTTTCAAAAATGCTGGGATACCCACCCCCATGCCTCCCACCTTGACCTAAGTCCTGCTGTACAGGAATTACAGGAAGAAAGGTTTGCGGCAGGACCCATACCGAAAAGACCTTGGCCTATTCCAAAGCGGAGGCTCTACTCAGCTGCCAGCGCCTCCCACAGCTTCTCCATGAATCATCACTCTTTGTTTAACCTCCTTCAAATGCAGACAACCGATTTGCTCTTGTAACCCACCTTCTCATACCCCGCCAGCGGGGGCTAGAGCTCTAAGTCTACACCGTCAGCGAGCCCAGGCCTCTACTCCCCTGCCTTGCATCACAGTGCGTGATGACTGGGTGAAGGACTTCTCCAGCTAACAAAAGACCAGTGAGGTGTTCTAGGAGGATCTACCAGCCCTGGAGGAATCTCTCCCACCGCCCAAACTTTCAGCCCAGGCCCTTGTGAATTGCTTAACGAGATCCCTGAAGACCAAGGGAACAGAGAAAGTCTTGTGCTAGATGGGTGTGGAAGAAGGTGCCAGGGGTGCCAGAGGTTGGGAAGGGTACAGAAGGGGAAGCTGTGCCTAACTATTAATGTGTTCATTCACACTGGAACATTGTTTCCCTTCTCGGTCTGCTCCTTGCTGGGGACCATCTAATTTCTGAGTGCCTCTTTTATTTTTCTTTAATATTCTCAAGTAAGTGATGTGACCTACAATGATGTTAAAAGACCCTCTTTGTTTCCTGTAGCACAGAGTTACATAAAATAAAACACCGACAGAGAGAAGGCTTGAAGAAATTAGGATGGGCCTTGGAGATCTTTATTTTACTGATCTTTTATTAAAAGTGAATAAATCCACAGAAAACAAAAAGGCAAAAAAAATCATACACTGTTCCTGTTCCCTTGATTTAGAAAAGCAACTCTGCGTGTGTGTGTGTGTGTGTGTGTGTGTGTGTGTGTGTGTGTGTGTGTGTCTAGGTGTCCAGAAAGTCTAGGATTCTCACCAACCACAGAAATTTTGGGGTGAGACGTTGAGACCAGCACAGCTTTTCCACTTGGCTTAGATGAAGTTAAAGAGAGGAGAGAACTTGCAAGAGGTCTTTGTCCTAGGGCTTTGGATGAGCACTGGAGTGTGGTTAAATTGTCAGCTAATGAGATTTCCTAACCTGGCTCTCTTTTAAGTTCAGGCCCCCAATTGATCCGATCCCTCAGCAACAGCAGGAGAGTGGAGTATAGGGCTTCTGCATCCCAATGCTACAGAATTCTCAGGAGAATTCAGAAAGGGTTGGAATCCTTCCCAAGAGTAGAACTTTAAACAGGTTATCGCGTTGACTAATAGGTGTCTACCAGCCTGTTCACTTCAGTGGCGCACGGGGGCTGGGGGCAGCCATTCTCCATTTAGGTTGACAGACAGGAGGTTGCGGGTGAAGGGGGCAGTGGGGTGGTGTACAACTGTGGGGAGGTGCACAACCTTTGGGCAGACTGCAAGTCTCTAGCCTGGTTTTTGTTTGCTTCCTTGCTTGCTCACTTGCTTTGGCTAGCAAAGGCCTCTAGGGTCTACATTCAAAGGATGTGATGTGGCACCAAGCTGAATAATTTGCCCCAACAACCAAAAGGGTGTTAAAACAAGAAACATTTCTTCAATGATACCTTAGAGTGTGCCTGGGATTTTTTTTTAACTATGTGATTATGACTTGTTCTTTGATTTGGTTTTTTTTTTTTTCCAACATGAAACTGGCTTCTCATGTTTACTTAGAGAAAAATCACTGGTGAAGGGCCAGGAGAACAGGAAACCCAAGTCAAAACACACTAACACTTGGAAATATTCAGTGAAATCAATTCCCCCCCTTCTACCTTCCCTACTTAGCCCCCATTCCCAGGGCCAACTCCCTCAATTCAACGATAATTACTTAGCAATTTCAATGTTTACCACCCAGTCCAATTCTAGAACCTAATGATGATCCAAACGTTTACAGCTACAAGACATAATTTAAACTTCACCCATACTAGGAAGTGTTCCTTCCTCTCTCCAGAGAGCCCTTTGTTCAAAGAGCCCTCGTTCCCAGGACTCATTGCTTTGTGAGCAGTTATTGGTTCAACAGCAAAGGTTCCCCCACCTGGATGGGTTTTTCCTCCTCCAGGCCCAAAGTCTGGGCTTGAATAAGCCTTAAAGAAGAAGCAAGAAGAACCAACTAGAACCCAGTGAAAAGGGCACCGCGAGAGATTAGATAAGAATAATTAAATCTAAGACCAAGCAAAACAAGTCCTGCGGGGTTTGAAAAGCAGAGTCCTTGTGCCTTGTATCATGTAAGGGGATAGAAGAGAATCCAAAAAATGGAAGAAGAGAGGGTGCTCCTCTCCGTGTGAAACAGATTTCCTCTAACACAAGCAACATAACTTCAGTGTTCCCCGTGTGGCTGTCTCTGTATCACGCAGTCCATTTACGCCGTCATTTCATTTCCACGACCAGCCCTAAAGCGGAACGGCATCTCCACTGCACAGACGCACAAACTGAGGCTCTGAGAGATTTAAGTAGCTCTGCCAGGAATCACCCCATTGGTAATTGATACTCAACAGGAACTGGATGCCCCAACTCTTATGACCTCAGACCTCTGAACCTCTGTTGCAGCTTTCAGAGTGTATGCCAAGTCAGCATGCACCGGACAGACACCCGAACCCAGACGCTCTGACACCGGGATGCTGCCCAGCTGCTGCACGGGACCGCATGGGTACCACAGAAGCAGACATGGATTGCAGTGTTCCCAAGGGCTCGCGCGCGTCCTTCAAAACCTGTCAGCCACCACGCAGGAAAAAGACAGATCAGATTCTAAGTCTCTCTGACCCTGGAGGATGGCCAGAGGATGCGACTAGAAAGGGACACGCGTGGCGAGGTCCGCACCTGGACAGCCCATCTTGACCCAGCTGAGCCAAAGACATCAGCTCCTCTAGGTGCAGATCTGAGTGAGCGGGACGGGGCGGGGCTGGTGCGAAGGCGCAGAGTCAGGTCTTTTCCCTGAAGCGTTGGGCCTGAGACCCCGGGAGGAGGCGTCACCTGAAGACACACATCAACTTCTGACTCGTAGGGGGCAGGCGGCAGTGGCCCGGCCTGAGAGCGTACCTTTCGTCCAATGGCGAGGTCTGTAAACAAAAGCGGGCCCCACGCGCGTCCCCAGCCCGGTGGCCAGCCTCACGGTGCACAGGCATCGGAGATTCAGAGAGGGAGAAGAGGACCAGACCCGGATAGGGTCCGAAGCGCGGACGCAAAGCACAACCCCACCACCTGGACCAGTCATTGTCTGCCCATATGTAGGATTCTGCTTTAAATGCCCCCTCCCTAGCCCACCGCAGGTCCTTCGCCCTGTGTGCCCGCCCCCACGGCTCTCCCGCGGTGTGCCCGACCCGGGGTGCAGCGCGGATGGCCAAGGTGAACACCCGGCAGGGTTGGCGAAGGGCCAGGCCCGTAAGTCCCCAAGTCGGGGACCGACACACACACACACACACACAGATAGACCCAGGCACACACGCGCACGCCCTCCCCGAACTTGATTAAAAATCAGCCGATAAATACATAGAGATGAGGCCGCCGCAGGTCAACGCTGACCTCCTGCTGCCAGAAAAATCGAATGCCAACGTCTGGACGCTGTCACTGCCATTCGGCGCCAGCACCTGGGCTCCGCTGTCTCGCCCGGTTCCAGGACGCTCCTTTGCACGAAAGAAATGTGCCTTTCCTCCCCAGATCACCACACCTCCCAAATGTGTGCACACGAAAACAATACAAGCAAAGCCCGATCTGGGGGAGCTAGGACCCACCGGGAGCCCCAGTGTGCGGGAGATGGGAGTCAGGACGTGTCCGCCACAGGCACCACGGCTCCAAGCATTCTCATAGCCATCCCTCGTGGAGCCTCTGGCCAGCCGGCCCGCCCCCCTTAGGACCGCGATACTCACCCGTGACGTTCATCCAGGATCTCGGTGACCCGGCCCAGCACAATGCGGGGCCGCTGGGCCCCTGGGGGTGCGGGCGCCGAAGCGTTAGCCGCGCTGCAGAGCTGCGCGCCCGACGGCAGCGGCGCTGCTCAGCCCTTCGGCCCGCTCGCCGTCTGCCAATGGGAACTGTCAGGGCTCCTGGGCCAGCGGCCTCGGGGGCGGGGCTTCGGAAGCCCGTGGGAAACCGAACTCCGATTGGAGTTGCGGACAATCGCTCCGCCTCCGGCCAGCCAATCGGAGGCGGAGAATACAGGAGCGGGGCGTTCAGAGTTGGGCTGGAGAGTGACAACAGGCGCACGCTGGATACCTGAGCGGCATCCGGCCCTGGCTGCAGCCTAGGGCTAGGGAGATGCTGGCGTGGCACACTCACGAATGCTTTGACACGAGGCCCAGGCCATGCAGCCTGGAGGAACCCCGGCAAGGATGGCGAAGCGTGCAGGCACGGCTACAGCGAAGGAGCCCTTAACAAAGCAGCTTCTGGAGGGCCGGCTGGCCTCCGCCTCCTCCTCCAATAGGTCCGTGAGGCTGCCTGTCACCGTGCATAGGTGGAGGTGGCCAATGACGTGCACGAATGAGTTGAGGTTGGCGCGCGCGCGCGCGCGACTCGGAGGCAGTGGGATTGGTCGGAGGTAAAGGATTTTCCTGCTACCTAAGGCAGAGGAGGGGGGAAATAGGGGAGGAGAAGAGCCAAAAACCTTGTACCTGTGACACGTGGTCTAGTTTGGGAGGCACGTGGCTGGCTCTAGGGAGAAACAGGAACTTTCTTAGGTGAAAGAAAAATCCCAGCGCATTCCCACCCGTGGGAGCCGGAGATGCCGTACATTAAACAGACTCCAAGACTGTGGTCTTGGGCGAGTATTGGATAGTCCAGGACTCACTGGGCTAATGCCCAGCAAGTGAACTTGGGCTTCACGTTCATCTGGACATTGTACCTAACTCTGACGAGGTCTGCACATGCCTCGGGTCTCTGAAATTACAGCAGTGTTACAGGTTGCCTTGCTCAAGGTGTTGTGAGCCATACACAGATTCGCCTACATTAGAGCTAGTAGCAAATGTAGCTTCCCTAATCCAGGCCAGAGCCTTCCCCTCACTTTAGAGCTAGCCCAGCTTGACCCAGGGAGTGGGAAAAGCAGACCCTACGATTATCTTGTACTGTGTACCAGCCTTGAAGTTGTGTGCAGTGTGCGCTCACTGAGGAGGATGAAGTCGGAGGGTAATGAGTTGAAGACCAGCCTGGCTACAAATAGAACTATTTCAAAAAGAAAAGGAAATTGGTGCCTTTTCCTTCTGTATCCTTCGCCTCCCAAACCCATCCCACTTCGCATCCTCTCACCCGAACGTCATCAAAGGCATCCACCTGAAATCCATCCGCCCTTACCTCCTGAAATCAGTCTCCACTTTACATAAACAGGAAGATCTCAGCCTCCCACTTCTGGCCTCTTCCCCTTGCCCAGTGTGGTGTTCAGTCCCCTCAGAGACTGAAGCATTCCCTTCAGCAGGGAAGCCCCTTAAGCAGAAAGGAAAAAAGCCTTATAAAGGCTTCAGGAAGTCCCTGAAACTGACCAGATTCACTAGGCCGTCCCTGACAGTGAGCAATAAGAGCCGAGAGTCTCTCTCAGATGAGCCAAGCTACAAAGACTCTGAGACCAGACCAGCCTCCTGAAAGAGGCAGAAACCTGCTGAGCTGCCTAGAAGTGATTTTGACCAACTGGGTCACTTGGAAAGCACACTAATGTGTGGAGCTGCAGCAGGCTGTGCACTGTGCTCCAAGTTCCCAGCTTTATGAGCCGTCACCCATGCTGGGGTGGGCTTTGGGGATGCAGCTGGCTTTTGAGTCATTTCTGCTCCTTTAAGTAACCCCAATAAAAAACTCATTGGTCCACCAAGTTGGACTTTGGTGGTGTCTGTAATTTGGACTGGCGTGAGATCCCTACCTGAGGTGAGTAGACATGCATTGCCTCTCCCCTAGACAAGTTTTGTCACACAGCACCCAGACACATACACCCTCCCTTCCTCTGGCCAATCGCTACACGTCCTTCAGAGCCCAGGTTGGCTGGCATTTACTGAACTTGCGGTGAGTGGCGTATGCTCATAGACACTGCGGAGCTTCCTGTGCCCAGTGAGAATTAGTTGCCCACTTCTGGCTCTCATGGCCTGCCTCCTGTGGGCGCTGAGACTGTCAAAATGGCACCTCCCACATGAGCAGAGCGCCCTGCAAGCCTGAATCTCCCTTCGTTGGGGTTCGCATCCCAGGGCCTAGCACACACTTAACACGTTTTCAGTATTCAAGATAAAATTAATCATCAAGCTGTAAAAGAGTTGAAATAAGCCTGAAATTGCTTCTAAAATTTAAGGTATAGGAGAATGTTGAGGATAGCAGATCTCAAAGTGACTTAATTGTCCACCAGGTTTAATGACAGTGTTACAGGAAGTGTTTTCAGTCAAGTTTGGGGTTGTTTCCCCCCCCCCGAAAGAAATTTAAAAAAAAAACAGCTTTATCTGAGCGAATACCTGCCTGGGCTTCTCAGTGAAGCTGTTGGCCGAGTTATAAGCTACCATCTTGGAAAGGGCTGTGTGTGCATGTGCATTTGAATGGGATGTGAACGTCCGGATATGAGTACAGAATGTGACCCCAAGGTTCCAGAGTGGGTTTGTCCGTGCTTAAAGATGCAAATATTGAGGCTGCCAGTCTCAAGCCCTATCCAGATTCTAACCTAAAATAGGTTACATTCCTACTTCAGTTTCCCTAGCTATGGAACTGAAATAATAGCATTTGAGGATGGATAAATTTTTGTTTTGTTTTGTTTTTTCAAGACAATGTATCCTTGGCTGTACTGGAACTTGCTTTGTAGACCAAACCAGCCTCAGACTCAGAGATGTCTCCTGCCTCTGCCTCCCGAGTGCTGGGCTTAAAGGCAAGGATAGATAATCGCCGCAGCATTGCTTGGGAAAGTAGCTGCCATGTGGCAGTGAGCAATATGTGCTCAGATGGCATCCTTCACAGGAGGTATTTTGAAGCAAGTACTTTTCTTGGAAAGACAGAGTCAGTCTTCCAAGCATTCAGGTCCCACATCCTCAAATTTAACCACAGAGGAAAAAAATAACCAGGCTTGTCATTTCTTAAGTAATATGGGGTAACAACTAAGGAAACATTGACTGTACCAGAAGTAATGGAGAGACGTTGTAAAGCATAGAGAAGGTGTTACGGGGTACATGCATTGCACAGAAGGGACTTGAGTGGCCAAAGACTTGGACACGCAAGGGTCCTACAGCCAACCCCTAGCTAAAACCAGGAGCCCCTGCAATGGAGTCTCTTTTCTAAAGTAGGCCTAAGGCTTGCTGTTACTGGACTGCCCTGTTAGGAAGTAACACTGTTGCAAGTGAGCTGCCTAACTGGTAAGAAGTGGGACACTCATCTCCTTACACAATCAGGATTCGGGCAGGCCGGATGACTACAAGAACCCTGCCCACTAGCTCTGTAGTCTTGAGGAGATGTCCACATCTATCTTAAGCCTCAAGGTCTCCTCTAAACTGGGTATATCATCTAACCCACTGGGATGTTTAGAACATTAAAAACACCACATATGGCACAGTACAAACTCATAGAAGTTAGGCTTAAGGTTGGCTATGTTAGCAAAACCGCAAACCACGGTTTCTGATCTGTGATTGGGACTGGGCTGGAGAAATGGATTAGCAGTTAGGAGAGCTTGCTGCCCTTCCAAAGGACCAGAGTTCAATTCCCAGCACCCAGGTCAGGCAGCTCACAATCACCTGTAACCAACTCTGGGTCCAGGGAATCCAACACCTCAAGCCTAAGGCACTTCAGTGGTTGCTCAAAGTCCTCTGTAACTTGAGGCCCAGGGGACTCAATATTCCTCCTCTGGCCGTCATGGCCACTGACTGCATGCATGTGCATGTAGGCAGAAAATACATACATGAAGTTATCATGGCTAAAGTTATACTTTAAGTTTAGATTACTGTGCTTAAAAGATCTAAAGAGATCTGCAGTGGGAGGTAGAGGCGGATGGATCTCCAAGTTTGAGGCCAGCTTGGTCTACAGAACAAGTTGCAGAACAGCCAGGTCTACTTAGAGAAACCCTGTTGAGAGAGAGAGAGAGAGAGATCTATACGACAGAAATACCTCTAACCTGGAAGCCCAAGGACAGACAACTTCCTGGAATACTAGGCTGCTGTTCACAGAAGATAACAAGCCAGTGTGTGTGTGTGTCTGTGTGTGTGTGTGTCTGTGTGTGTGTCTGTGTCTGTGTGTGTGTGTGTGTGTGTGTGTGTCTGTGTGTGTGTGTGTGTCTGTGTGTGTGTCTCCTGCTTCTGTAAAGATGCTTGGCTGCTGTGCTTGATCACAGGTAGGTGAGAGGTAAGCATATAGACAGGATGCACACTTGCCCCAATTGGACAAAGGCAGGAAATGTGTAGCCTTTTGGGTTTTGCCTTTATAAGCCTCTGACTAGTGTAATATAGTGCCATGCTCTGGGAATCCCAGGCATAAACCTGGCCAGTGTCCATTGTCCTGGCCACTATTTAGTAAAGCTTGTTTCAGATTTGGCTCAAACATTGTGGTAGTGATTTTTTTTTTTTTTTTTTTTTTTTTTTTTTGGTTTTTCAAGACAGGGTTTCTCTGTAGCTTTGGAGCCTGTCCTGGAACTAGCTCTTGTAGACCAGGCTGGTCTCGAACTCACAAAGATCCGCCTGCCTCTGCCTCCCGAGTGCTGGGATTAAAGGCGTGCGCCACCAAAGCCTGGCGTGGTAGTGATCTTATTAGAATTAACTGCCTGGTAAAAATTAAAGGAATATTTTTAATTAAAAATAAATCTTCAAAAAATAAAAAAGCCGGCGACAGCCTTTCGGCCAATGTTTGAAGAAACGGAATGAAGCAATGTCCAGTCAACACTTTGTCCGTTACCCGCGGGGGTGGAGGGGCACTGAAGGGCACACCATTTGAGCTCCAGTGGGTCTCTTCATGAGCCCTGCTGTATTAACCACTTTCCTCTCAGAACCCACCACTGCCGCCCACAGAGAGCAGTGCTCAGAGAGTAAGGAAGCTGCCGCTGGAGCACAGAATTAAGTCTGTGCAGCCTTTAGTTCCCTTTTCTGACCTCACAAACTTGAAAAGCTCCTGTGGACTTCTGTGCTGTTTCTTGTGTCTGACCTGAACAGTGTGTGGCTGCTTCACACTGCAGGGAGCGAACAGGGCATTTTGATTAAAACACAGACAAATGCCATCTGGCAGAATACTCGGCCATCTTGTCTCCTGAGGACACGGTTGACATCTAAAGAGAACATGGAATTGGCAGTAAAGGAAAAAATAGAGTCGTGAAAGGCAGGGTTAGTTTAGGGAGGGGGGTGGGGATGAGCAGGGAGAACATTTCTAGTGCATGACCCCAGCTTCCAGCCCAAGTCGGCTTTTCCTCCCCCACCACTCAGTGCTGGAAGGCTTGCCAGATGCAGCTGTTGCTGAGTCCCGAAAGCCTCTTCTCAACCCCAAGATGAGCTCCCCACTATCCACCAGCCTCAGGTTAGGGGTAGAAGACGATAAACAAGGTCAGCCTAGGGACCTTAAAGACTCCAGACAAGGCAGGCACTCCCTTCCAGTGAGTTCCCATTTTCCCGGAAAGCGGAGGGCCCACCCTAATGCAAATGAGCCCCGCCCAAGCTGCTGAAGACCTGTGTAGAATATCAATGCTTACTGTTGAAGAAGCCTCCTGGTGACAGTCAGTCTTCCTGGTCAGCTTACAGAATCTGGAATCCCTTGGAAGGGACAGTCTTAATGAGGGTTTATCTAGATCAAACTGGCCTGTGGGTGTGTTTCTGGTAAACTGTCTTGGTTGCTGAGTTGCTGTGGGAAGATCCTTGGGGACTTTTGTTAGCACAGGGGAAGCTGGGACTAAGAGGTGATGGCTCAGCTGCTGTCCTACCCACCCCACTCCCTCTCTTGATTTTTTTTTTTTACTTATTTATTTTTTTATTTTGTCTTGGTTTGGTTTGGGTTTTTTCAAGACAGGGTTTCTCTGTGTAGCCATGCCTGTCCTGGAACTCACTCTGTTAGACCAGGCTGACCTCAGACTCACAGACCACCTACCTCTGCCTCCTGAGTGCTGGGATTAAAGGCATGCACCCCTACCACTGCCTGGCAGTTCCTTGTACCTCTCTTGCAGAAGACCCAAGTTCCATTTCCAGCACCCTAGTCCAGTGCTGTCTGCTACCTCCAACTCCAGCTCCAGGGGAAACAAATCCTCCGTCCTCCACGGGCACCTGTACATGCCCCAGTGCGTACACACACGAGTTTTAAAATAATACAAATATGTTTTTTATAAGGAAAAAATAGAGAAAGTATGTGAGCAGGTCGGGCAGTGGTGGGTGGCGCACGCCTTCAATCCCAGCAGTAGGGAGGCCGAGGCAGGCGGGTGTTTGTGAGTTTGAGGCCAGCCTGGTCTACAGAGTGAGTCCCAGGACAGGCTCCAAAGCTACAGAGAAACCCTGTCTCAAAAATAAATACATAAAGCATGTGAGCGCTCCTCCTCTCCCTGCTCTTGACTGTGGGTGTGATGTGCTCCAGGCATGGAACCCCAACGCACAGGAGACAGAAGGAGATCAAAAACCTAAGTTCATCCTCTGCTGTGCAGTGAGCTTGAAGTCAGCCGAAGTCACTTGAGATTCTGTGCCAAAAAACAAATAAGCAAAAAACCTACTTAATTAAATAAATAGATGCTCGGGCCAGGTGCTCTGCGAACCTGAAATCCCAACATTTGGGAAGCAGAAGGATCAAGAAGCCACTCTAGGCTGTGAGGCCAGGTAAGTAAATGTTCAGAGGCTGAGGGGGTGTGCTTGGTTTGGTAGAAGAAACTAGTTTAACCAGTGTGTTCTTATCTGAGGACAGATACCGTGAGTGGAGTGAGAGAAGTTCCAGCAAAGACATTAAGTCCAGAAAAATTTCTGAGCTGTGAGCAACCTTTGGCAACAAAGAAAAGACAAGGGGAGCCCAGACAAGCAAATCGCCACAGCAGAGGAACAAAGGCCACACCATCAAGGTCACACTCAAGAAACTTCACAGGGCCTCCCTGCAATTTGCTTTCTTGCGCTTTATTTTTCTTGTTTTCACTGGAATGGCATTTTGTGGAGACACTCTCCCACTTGGCTGCGAACAGGAGCCCAGCGACAGCGACACGTCTGCAGAATTGGCAGGGACCATGCTGCGGAATATTTCAGAAACTCCAAGGCAAAAGAGTCAGACAAACAACCACCCCATCTCAAAATGCATTTTAACAGAAAGGAAATGAAAATAAAAAACGATTACTGAGATTGCACCCAGGGGTCCCCAGTAGAAATCCCATTTGATTTTCTTCTGCTTCGCTCATTCTGTCCCGATTATTAATTCATCAGCGGGAGGAAGAGAGCGCTCCTTCAAAACCACGGTGACGCCCGACTGCAGCACTGAGCACATCTCCACCACCAGATTCGCCCCAAGTGGGTTTCCCTTCGCTCACAAAACTTCTCCCCCAAGCCGGACGGTGGTGGCACACACCTTTAATCCCAGCACTCAGGAGGTAGAGGCAGGAGGATCTCTGAGAGTTCGAGGCCAGCCTGGAAGTTCCAGGACAGCTAGGGTTGTTACAAAGAGAGACCCTCTCTCGGTGGGGGGGTGAGGGGGACGAAACAAAAACCTGCTCCCTCTGGCCAGCCACGTGCGAGCCAGCTGAAGCAGTGTCCTCTGACCTATGCCGGATGGGATGCAGGACCACCTGCCTCATGCACACTTGGCTATCGCTCTTCTATAGATGTCAGACAGCCCTACTAAACGAGAATGAAGTGGAATGGGCTGCAATGCTGCCACACCAGTGCAGCCCAGCAAGATGGGCTTGGAGAAACTGTCCTACCCCTAAAGGGAAGCTAGTGCAGAGAAAGCCACAGAAATCAGCCTGTTTTCTTGGGATGACTTACATGTAGTCATTGCCTGTATTTGTCAATGTGCATACATGCACACATGGCCTAGCATGCTGTAAGGCAGCAGTCTGAGGTTCTAGACAGACGAGAATGGCATACAAAGTAACAATTAAAAGCAAAGTCCACAAGGCGGCTTCATCCCACAGATGCAGGGATGGTTCAGCATACAAAAATCTGTCAAGTAATCCACCATATAAACAAGCTGAAAAATAAAAACCACGTGATCATCTCATTAGATGGAGAAAAAGCATTTGACAAAACACAACATCCCTTCATGATAAAGGTCTTGGAGAGAGCAGGGATACAAGGAACATACATAAACATATTTAAGGCAATATACAGCAAGCCAACAGCCAACATCAAACTAAATGGAGAGAAACTCCCAGCGATTCCACTGAAATCAGGAGCAAGACAAGGTTGTCCACTCTCTCCATACCTATTCAATATAGTTCTTGAGGTCCTAGCTAGAGCAATAAGACACCAAAGGAAGATCAAGGGGATATAAATTGGAAAAGAAGAAGTCAAACTCTCACTGTTTGCTGATGATATGATAGTTTACATAAGCAATCCCAAAAATTCTACCAAGGAACTTCTACAACTCATAAACACTTTCAGCAATGTAGCAGGATACAAGATTAACTCAAAAAAAATCAGTGGCCCTCCTGTACACAGATGATAAAAGGGCTGGGGAAGAAATCAGAGAATCAACACCCTTCACCATAGCCACAAATAGCATAAAATATCTTGGAGTAACTCTAACCAAACAAGTGGAAGACTTGTATGACAAGAACTTTAAATCTTTGAAGAAAGAAATTGAAGAAGACACCAGAAAGTGGAAAGACCTCTCTCTTGCTCCTGAGTAGGCAGAATTAATATAGTAAAAATGGCAATCCTACCAAAAGCAATCTACAGATTCAATGCAATGCCCACCAAAATCCCAACAAAATTCTTCAAAGACCTTGAAAGAACGGTACTCAACTTCATTTGGAAAAGCAAAAAACCCAGGATAGCCAAAACAATCCTGTACAATAAAAGAACTTCTGGAGGCATCACAATCCCTGACTTCAAACTCTACTACAGAGCTACAGTACTGAAAACAGCCTGGTACTGGCATAAAAACAGACAGGAGGACCAATGGAATAGAAGACCTGGATATCAACCCACACATCTTTGAACACCTGATCTTTGACAAAGAAGCAAAAAATATCAAATGGAAAAAAGAAAGCATATTTAACAAGTGGTGCTGGCATAACTGGATATCAACATGTAGAAAAATGAAAGTAGACCCATATCTACCACCATGCACAAAAAAGTCCAAATGGATCAAGACCTCAACATAAAGCCAGTCACACTGAATCTTATAGAAGAGAAAGTGGGAAGTACACTTGAACACATTGGCACAGGGAACCACTTCCTAAATAGAACCCCAGCAGCACAGACACTGAGAGAAACAATAAATGGGACCTCCTGACACTGAGGGATAGAACATTGGAGCCTGATGAGGCAGGCCTATAATATAATCCCAGCTACTTGGGGAGCCTTGGAGGTTTAGTGAGACCATGTCCCAAAACAGAAAACTAAAAGAGGCTGAAGGGCCAGGGAGATGGCTCGGTAGGTAAAGGCACTTTGTAGTTTGGACTCTGAGTTGAATCCTCGGGACCTCTATTGTTGGGAGGAGAGAGGCCATTCTCAGAAGTTACACTCTGACTTCCACACAGGTGCCACGGCACAAATATGTGCACAAGTGCACACCCACACACAAATAACTAAATGTAATAGCAAATTGTTTAAGAGGGCCAGCGGAGGATGCAGCTCAGTTGTGAGCACGGCCTCTGATTGACTCCCTGGTGCAGCAACAACAGAGGATGTGAGAGCAAATACACAAAGCCCACGCTTGGTGTGCGTACACCATGCATAACTGACTAATAAATGTGTACGTTCTGATTTCTGGGGAGATGCTGTGGAGGGGGCAGGAGCCCGGTGCCTGGGACCTGGGTGGACAGCCCCTGAGCTGGGAAGACAGCCTTCCCCATCTTCTCCATGACACAGCTCCATCTACAGGTGCCTTCAGGGCTGCACACCTTGCTATCAGCACACAGGCTTGCTTTTTGCTTTTTTTTTTTTTTTTTTCCCTCACTGAAACAAGCCTTGCTTTTATCCTCTCAAAACACATGGTCCCTAAAGAAACACATTCCAAACCTTGTTATGGCAAATGGCTTTCTTCTGCCAGATCAAACCCCAATTTTCTAACATTAAATCTGAAAACTGAGAAGCATAGCGAAGCCCAGCCAGCGAGTCACTGCCCCCACTGGGGACTCCTCACTCCTGGGTAATTTCCTTGGGCAGCTGGCAGTAATAGAAAACATTAGCAACTGTTTGTTTTTCTTTATGCTTATTTATCACTCCATGATACTGCTTGACTGGACATGCAGTTCTTGAGAATTATAATTCATTTTTAATCATTAGCTAATGAACAATGACAAAATCCCTTCTATTAAAAAAGATAAAGAAAATCCCAGCAAGCCACTGGTGCTTTTATTTATTTATTTATTTATTGGTTTTTCGAGCCAGGGTTTCACTGTAACTTTGGAGCCTGTTCTAGAACTAGCTCTTGTAGACCAGACTGGCCTCGAACTCACAGAGATCCGCCTGTTCCTGCCTCCCGAGTGATCGCTATTTACTTACTTACTTATTTATTTATTTATTATCCAGAATCTAAATTTATTTATTTATTTATTTTTATTATTTATCCAGAATCTCGTGTAGTGCCGTCTGGCCTCAAGCTCACAATGCGGCTGAAGATAACATCACATTTCTGATCCTGCCATCTCTACTTCCTGAGTGCTGGGATTACAGGTATGGTCACCATCCCACTTTTGAGACATGCAAGGGATGAAGCCCACCATGCATGCTAAGTGAGCACTCTGTCAACTAAGCCACATCTTCAACCTCTCCCCGAGTCTTCTCTGAATGATGAGGGGGGGAAGTCCATCCAAGAATGCTGGTACACTGGCCCCGCCCATCGAAGTCCACTTATTCGGTGCACAGGAAGGAGACCTAGAGAAGAGCCAGAGGGCAAGCTAAGGAGCCAGAAGTGCAGTGGGGGTCGGTGTGCAAGGGAGGCAAGAGGAGGTGAGTCATCCCGCTTGCTGTCTGTGTAATAACTCAGGTGGTGATATTTTGTTTGTGCTGTAACAAATAAAGCTTGCCTGAAGGTCAGAGAGCGGAGCTAGTCACACTAGTTAGCCACAGAGGCTAGGCGATGGTGGCACACATCTTCAATCCCAGCACTCGGGAGACAAAGGCCCTTGGATCTCTGTGATTTCAAGGCCACCCTGGGCTACACAAGATTAAAACAGTCTAAAAGAGAAACAGAGCCAAGTGGTAGTAGCTGACACCTTTAATCCCCTTACTAGGGAGGTGGAGACAGGAGTGATATGGCTGGGCCAGGAGAGGAGTATAAGGCGGGAGGAGACAGGAGCCCAGATTGCAGTCTGAGATTTTGTTGAGAAGCATTCAGTCTGAGGACTTGTAGAGTCAGGATACCCCATTCGGTCAGAGGATTTCGTAGATGTAAGAACTAGTGGCTGGCTGCTCTGCTTCTCTGATCTTTCAGCTTTCAACCCCTAATATCTGACTCTGGGATTTTATTATTAAGACCAATTAGAAATTGTGCTACAAACACACCCAAGTATGAGTACTGAACAAAGACCAGAAGGTTGCTTGGTGTACAGTTTTGAGGCCAAAATTCCAAGGAAGTGGCCTCATCTGTTCCGTTTCTGGCCAGCACCCTGGCTGCAGTACATCAGAGAGACAGGAAAGAACGGCTGCATGCGGAAGAGACCAAGTTCATGGGACAGCTTTGCTGTCCATGGGCGGGCAATACCTCCAATGAGCTTCCACCCTCTACTGCACCCCACCTCTTCAGCCTTCCACCAACTCTCAGTATTGCCACACTGGGGACCAGACTTCTAGCATGTGAACCCTAGAAGAACACAGGATCCACTCAAACTGTAACAGAAAGGAAAACGGGCAAGGGAGGCACTGGGTGGGCCACCATCCCATCTGAATGAAGACCTCGGGTCACCCCAGGGAAGTGCCAAAGCTGACTTCCTCCTTCAGAGGAGGGGAGCTCACGAGACTGCTACTTCAGTGAAGGAGCCACACCTGAAGGGGTCCACGCGAACCTCTGAGCGCCTCATACTCTCACCTCTGCTTACCAAGTCACAGCCTGAAGACTCTTGGTGGTTTACACTCCAGTCCTTGTTGCTGCCAGTACTGGAAAGGCCAAGTATTCATTATGTTGTGTGACAAAATGCCTGACAGGAAACTGCAGGAAGAGGCCATTACAGCTGTCTGTTCCTGGGATGCCCTCCATCACGGCAGGCAGGACAATAGGCGCAGGAGGCCAGTTTACCACTATGCATACACAGGAGAGAAAACAGGAAGTGGGCCCAGGCTACAAAGCCCCAAGGCCTGCCTCCAGTGTTCAACTTCCTCCAGCAAGGCTCCACTTCCTGAAGGTTCTGTGAACTTTCCAAGGAGCGCCACAGGCTAAGGACAAGGTGCTCAAACACCGGAGCCTATGGGGACATTTCACAATCAAATCACAATGACAAACCTGGGGTATTTCTCACAGAATTGCAGAGTCCTGCTTTCTTTTGAAAAAGACAAGCCAGAGGATCTGGCTAATTCAACCCAAGTCCTCCGAAGGCTATGGACATCAGACAGAGCACAAGCCTGTCAGACAACATCCAGTTACGTGAGCTTGGCTTCTAAACTAACTCCCCTTTGTCTTTACTGCCAACAAATCCAGCAGCCTTTTATTCAACCTTCAATTAGCTAATCTCCCCGTTATACATATTTTATAGTAAACAGGAATCTGAAAAAGAGAAATCAAATCCAGCACAATATACCTCATCCAGCACAACCACTGTGTAATTAGTGCTGGTGGATACAAGGAGCTCATTCATTTGTAAGAAAACCAACCTCAGTGACATTTGTGACATGTTACAGAGTAATTGCATGTTTGATGCGGATTGAGGTGAGCCGACCGTAAGAAATGTCATTTTTAAATTATTCTTTTTGCTAGGAAGCATTGCATCTGTGCAACCAGGCCATTCACATCAAGTCACAATGGGAGTTAATGTGTTCCCTGGTCATTGGTGTTCAAAGTATGACTTGTGTTAGCTACTTTTCTCATTGCCATGACAAAAGACCAGATCAAAAGCAGGTTAGGGAAGGAGGGGGGTCATTTTGGCTCATGGCTTGAGGAGGTACATCCACCGAGGTTTGGACCACGCGGTGGTAGGAGCACAAGGCACTCACTACACTACAGTGTGTACACTGTGAGGGCTGCACAGACCAAGGACCACAAGGCGCTGGGTAGACTGAGCCCCAGTGTGGTGAGGACTTCATGGTGGTGGCTTGGTAGACTTAGCCCCACTGTGGTGAGGGCTGCACAGACCAGGGACCACAAGGCGCTGGGCAGAGCATAGCCCCAGGCAGGAAGCAGAGAAAGATTAGTATCACGTGTTTAGTTTGTTTTCTTTTTTCCTTCGCCTTTTGCATCTCAGGACCCCAGCCTATACAATATGCTTCACAGGCTTCCCACCTCAGCTAAACTTCTGTCTTTATAGAGATTTGTCTTCTGGATTCCACACCCAATCAAGTTGACAGTGAGAATTAGCCATCACATGATTTGTCCCCAAATCTAAGTCCATTTGATTCAGGCACACATAAAGCCGTCATCGGAGCACAGGCTTCAGTACCGTCACACAGTGAGAAAGCTTAGGTAAATCTGTATTCTAACACAGAGCTGAGGCTGTGAAAGACACTCTGGTGATGTCACTCCTTATATGTTGCTGGAGCATGGACTTTGGAGGTGGCACTGTGCAGGTACCCTCAAGGGCTGAAGCTCAGCTGTGTCATAGGTATCACAGTCCAGTTGTAGCCGATCAGTCTCAACCTCCGGCAAACCTACACTGACTCAGAGAACTAGCCTTTTTATTGAGATGGGTGGGGGTGGTGCTGGGATGCTTCTGGATAACCTACTAAGATGGATATGGTCATGTACACTGATGTGGGGTGTCTCTCTGTGTGCTGTGAATATGTTTCATTACCACTGGTTAATAAAGCAGCTGATTTGGCCAATGGCCAGGCAGAACAGAGCCAGGTGGAAAATTCAAGCAAAGATACAGGGAAAAAGAAGGCGGGGAGAGAGATGCAGTCAGCTGCCAGAAAAGCAAGAAGGGAGGTAAGAAGCCTCGAGCCTCATGATAAAATATAAACTAATAGAAATGGGTTCAGTTGTAAGAGCTGCTTAATAATAAGCCCAAGCTAACAGGCCAAGCAGTTTGTAATTAATATTAAGCCTCTGAGTGGTTATTTCAAAAGCAGTTGTGGGACCAGGTGGGATGAGAAACCTCCAGTTACAATATACAACACTCAGGAGGCTGAGGCAGGAGGGTGGCTTGTTTAAGGCCAGCCTGGGCTACATAGCGAGTTAGGACATTGATGTCTTTGAGGGTTGATCAGCTGCTATCTACTGAACTCTTTGAACTTCACATTTCTTGCTTCGTGATCTTAAGTGGAGACACCAATGGCCAAATCAGGCATCTTGTCTTGTGAGGCTGTGAAAGACATATTTTATTGAAATACCAGCCCCAAACACTCAAAAAATGTAACTGTATTTGGCAGGGCCTTTAAACAGGTAACTGGGGGAAGAAGATGTAGCTCAGTCTGGCAGAGAGATAACCACTCATGTAGGAAGCCCTGGAGTTGATCTCTGGTACCACATACATCAGATATGGTCATACAAGCCTGTAACCCCAATACTATGTATGGAAGGAAAAGCAGGAGGGTCAGGAATTCAAGGTCATCGTCCTCAACTACACAGTGAGTTCCAAGCCAAACTGGGCTATATGAGACCCTGCCTAAAATGTAGAGCCAGTCTGGAGAGCACAGGCTACTTTCTTCCAAGAACTGACCGAGGAGAAGCTCGAGAGCACCCAGCATCTCCTCAAGTTACAGAATGATCATATGGGCCATGTACTCCTCAGGACATGTAAAAGCTGTAACATGAGGGCCTGCTTGTTGGGGTTTCTGTCCCGCCTGCTTCCCACAGTCGTTAAGCCCCAAAGAAATCACACAGAGAGGTCCAGATTAATTATAAACTGATTGGCCCATTAGCTCAGGCTTCTTATTAGCTCTTGTAGCTTATATTAACCTATTATCCTTATCTATGTTAGCCACATGGCTCAGTACCTTTTTCAGCGGGGCAGGTCACATCCTGCTTCTTTGGTGGTCTGGGCAGGAATAGCAAGAGAGCTTCCTGCTTCCCAGAATTCTCCTATTCTCCTTGCTCCGCCTCTACTTCCTGTCTGGTTGTCCCACCTATACATCCTGGCTAATGGCCAATCAGCGTTTATTTAAATCATGATTGACAGAATACAGACAATTCTCCCACACCAAGAAGCCATCTCAAAATGGGTGGGATAAAACCTAGGAGGCCATGGAAGCTGCCTTGGCCCTGGAGAAGAACCTGAACCAGGTCCTTTTGGATCTTCATTCCCTGGGTTCTGCCCACACAGAGCCTCATCTCTGTGACTTCTTGGGAAACCACTTTACGAACGAGGAAGCAAAGCCCGTCAAGAAGATGAGCAACCACCTGACCAATCCCCACAGGCTGGCTATGCCTCAGCCAACACAGACTGCCACGCCCCAGCCATATCTGAGCGAGCGTCTCTTGGAGCAGCTTACTCTCAAGCACAACCAGGAGGCTTCCTCACCTTCCAAGGGGCTCACCCCCTGCTCTGTGTTGACTGAGTTTTCTGTCCTGCCTGGTCCCTGCAGTTGTTAAGTCCCAAAAAAATCACACAGAGGTCTACATTAACTATAAACTGATTGGCCCATTAGATCAGGCTTCTTATTAACTCTTATAACTTATACTAGCCCATTATTCTTGTCTATGCTAGCCATGTGGCTTGGTACCTTTTTCGGTGAGGCAGTTATATCTTGCTTGCCCTGTGGCTGGGTCAGGATTGTAAAGGAATGGATTTCCTTCTCCCCAGAATTCTCCTATTCTCATTGACCCGCCTCTACTTCTTGTCTTGTTGACCTGCCTATACTTCCTGCCTGGCTACTGGCCAATCAGTGTTTATTTAAAACATAATTGACAGAATACAGACCATTGTCCCACACCAGCTTTGCACCAGCCAGCCTCAGGACCGCCATCTGAAACTCTCAAGTCAAGAGGCAGCCTTGTAGCCACACTGCAGCCCCTCCCAAGTCTTGGGCCAAGTTAAAATAAAGCTTTTGAAACAGCAAAATAAATAAATAAATATAAAAAAATTAAAAGATGGGTAAGAGAGATGACTCAGCGGTTAAGAGCACTGGCTACTTTTCCAGAGGTCCTGAGTTCAATTTCCAGTAACAACATGGAGGCTCACAACCATCTACAATGAGATCTGGTGTCCTCTTCTGCCCTTCAGGCATAATACATGCAAGAAGAACACTGTATACATAATACATAATAATACATAAATTAGAAGAGAAGAGAAGAGAAGAGAAGAGAAGAGAAGAGAAGAGAAGAGAAGAGAAGAGAAGAGAAGAGAAGAGAAGAGAAAATAGATCCAAGCTTGGTGGTGCACATCCCTTAATCTCAGCATGTGGGAGGCAGGAGTGGGTGGATCTCTATGAGTCTGACCAACCTGGTCTACAGCAAGTTCCAGACCAATCAGGCCTACAGTGTGATACCCTGTCTCTAAAAGCCAGGGAAAGCTAGAAAGATGACCCCAAGGTTAAGGGAGTGAGTGTACTGCTCTTGAAGAAGACCCATGTTCATTCCCAGAACCCACATTCAGGAGGTTTATAAGCACTTGTAACTCCAGAAAAGGGTATCAGACACCGCCGGGCAGTGGCGCACGCCTTTAATCCCAGCACTCGGGAGGCAGAGGCAGGCAGATCTCTGTGAGTTCGAGACCAGCCTGGTCTACAGAGCTAGTTCCAGGACAGGCTTCAAAGCCACAGAGAAACCCTGTCTCGAAAAACCAAAAAAGAAAAGAAAAAAAAGAAAAAAAAACTTACCTGGCAGGGGAGATACCATGATCACAAAGGTGGTTTTCCCAGGACGAGGCTTATCCATTGCACCCCAGATGTGCTGACCCCTGCGATTTCCCCAAATGTGGGAAACTCGCCTGCATAATTTGTGGTAGTGGGGGACTGCGTTCATGCTCTCCCCTAAAAAAAAAGGGTATCAGACACCTTTCTGTGAGCACTTGCACATATGTGCACACACACACACACATATATACACACACATGTGCATGCTCACACACACATATAGGCATCAATGAAAATATCTGTGAAAGAAAAGGAAAAGGGAAGCCAGTGTCTTCACTGGCTAGTGACCACATGTCTTCTTTCACAACACCCAAAAACATGTCACCTAGCAATGGGCCCCAAACTAGGAGGTGACATCACCAGGCCAGCCCTGTAGCTTCCCACACAACACAGCAAGGAGTAATCAGACAATAGCCGCCTTTGTGGGAAGCAGGAAAACCATGCCCACAGACAGACACAAGGACAGAAAAACACCCTGGATCTGGGTTTCTTCCAGATTCTCCTGAGGCCCAGCGGCTCTGGCTCCATGTGACAACCTTGAACCATTTCAATCAACCCCTCTCAAGTGTCTGGCTGAGTCTTTCAACTAACAGACTTCGACCAGCAAAGGCTCCCATAAAAGTTGTGCAAACAAAGGCTGAAGTAGCAGGTGGATCTTTGTGAGTGCGAGGCCAGCCTGGTCTACAGAATCAGTTCCAGGACAAGCTCCAAAGCTACACAGAGAAACCCTATCTTGAAAAAACAAAAAAACAACAAACAACAAAAGTTTCTTCGTACAGGAGATGGAGGCTCCTAGAGAGATCCAGGACTGGTCAAAATGATCACAAGTTACCTGTCATCAATGGCCACCTCTCCAGCAAAGCCTCCTACTTCTAAGATTCTGGCAGCATCATGGAAGAGGGGGCAGGAAGATTGTAAGAGCCAGTGGACAAGGAAGTCGGCTGTGAGGCTGTGTCTTCTCTGTGTGACAAGAAAGCCACACCTGAGAAATCTCAGTAATATGGTCACCTAAATAACACCTGCATAGTGACCACACACCAGCTGACATGCAACATGGATGTGGGAAGTCTCACAAAACTTCCCCCTAGCTGAAGAGCTGCGGTGGTTAATGGCTCCTGAGAGAGGCAGAATCAGTCTTCTACACGAGTGGGTCCTCTGAGAGGTTGTCTCCTCCCAAGAGATCAACTGTAAACACACAACCAGAAGAACAACACTGAATGAACTCAGATGTGTGTTAGGGGGAATAACAATAATTATAGAATAGGTCATGACTTCAAGAGGGGGAGAAGTAGGGGTGTAAACTATGTAAATACGGTACTCAGAAAATTCTTGGGAAAAAACCCTAAGTACTCTCTGAGCATTCATTCTGGGCTCAGTTTGAGGGTCTAGGTACATCTGGGGAAGGAAGAGGTGGGTTGTAACATGAAGGCCGACTTGTTGGGGTTTCTGTCCTGCCCAGTTCCCACAGCCAAAGTCCCAAAGAAAATCAGAGTCTACATTAGGTTATAAACTGATTGGCCCATTAGCTCAGGCTTCGTATTAGCTCTTATGACATATATTAACCCATTATCCTTATCTATGTCAACCACATGGCTCAGTACCTTTTTCAGCCATGCAGGTCACATCCTGCTTCTTTTGTAGTCTGGGCAGAACTTGGGAAGAATGGGCTTCCTCCTTCCCAGCATTCTTCTGTTATCATTGCCCCACCCTTATTTCCTGTCTGGTTGACCCGCCTATACTTCCTGCCTGGCCAATCAGCGTTTATTTAAAACATGATTGACAGAATACAGACAATTCTCCCACACCACTTCCCCCTCTTTTTTTTTTTAAACAAAGGAAAATATCCATAGTCCATTTTTGGGAATGTGGGCGTAGTATTCCAGGCTACTTCCAGCTGGTTGGGGGTGCTGATAATCTTATGAGGACCTAAAGAAAATTTAGAGTTATGATCAAGTCCTGACTGGAGTATCCTGTGAGTCTTCATCATCTCAGACAGCATCTTGAATCTGTTCTAGATGTAGAAGTCAGACATCCGGGCCATCTGTTCCTACTGGAGATTTCTCAGGTGGTCTTCCTTGATCAAACCTGATTTTTCTTAACTCAGAATGAATCCACAGCCTCTCATTTCCTGTGGAAACAAAAGCAAAATCTCTTCTCCAAAGTAACATACCTTTTTTGACTTCAATTTTGAAGTCAAGGTATTTTCAAAATATGTATCTTGGGTTAGTTCAGCAGCATTTATGTGCAAATATCTTTTAGCAGCTGTTGCTCCTTCCTCAGCATTCAAACAATTCAAAGAGAGCATAATAACATACAGTATCCAGATTCTCTGTGTGTTTTCCATCTTTATGTGGCTTTATTTTAACCTCTATCTCTTTTATTTTTACTTTTAACTTTTGGCTTTTTGAGATAGGTTCTCTGTGTATCTTTGTCCTGGAACTCCCTCTGTAGACCAGGCTGTCCTTGAACTCACAGAGATCCACCTGTCTCTGCCTCCCCAGTGCTGGGATTAAAGGTGTGTGCTACCACACTTTGAACTCACAGAGATCTGTCTGCCTCTGCCTTCCAGGCTTTGGGATTAAAGGCATGTGCCATCACACCCAACTACCCTCTTTCTTCCTTTTTTTATTTTAAGGACTTTAACCTTTAGCCTGCATATATTTTTAACACACTGTAAAACATTTAGAGGTTTTCTTCCTCTTTGAATCTCTCTTTACTGTATATCTCTCTTTTTCTGACTACGTGAGTCTTTAATTTACCAAGTAATTTTGGTAGGATAAAAGCCATGGCTTTGACAGCTGGATCCAGCCCATTTCTTAGCTTTCTGTGATCCTAGCCTCATGGCAGAGGTACCGGCTGTAGCCATGTTTATTGCCACAACTCTATGGCATTTCAATGTCCCTGCCAGCAAGCAAGCTGCAGCAGTGTGCTCACAAACCACAGTCAAATGCTCCGTAGTAGGACCACCTGCCTGAAAGAGTCAGAGTTTGCCCTGGCAGGATGGCCCAGAAAGCCGGCATTTTAAAACGGCACAGCTATTTTCCTGCTACGACTGAAAACCAAAAGGCATGCTTTCAGCTTTTCATCAACACCATTTAAGTGTTTTGTAGCAGGACCTCTTAAAGAACTTCACAGTTTTGCAGCTAAAGCTGAGTCAGGAAGCCTCTCTTAAATGAGAGCACTTGCTTGCCTCTAGCAAGCAGATCAGACCCGAGAAATTGCTGCTACCAAGAAAACATATTTTTTTTTGTTCTTTCCCAAGCTTTCTCAGGCTTTCTGTGGATGTAGTTATCCACGTGGATGCCATTCTGTAACATGACGGGCCTGCTTGTTGGGATTTCTGTCCTACCTAGTTCCCACAGCCAGCAAGTCCCAAAGAAAATCAAACAGAGAGTCTACATTAGGTTATAAACTGATTGGCCCATTAGCTCAGGCTTCATATTAGCTCTTATTTTTTTTCTTTAATTTTTATTTTTATTTTTTCCATGATATTTATTGAGCTCTACATTTTTCTCTGCTCTCCTTCCTGCCTCTCCCCTCCCTCTTTCAACCCTCCCCCAAAGTCCCTATGCTTCCAATTTACTTAGGATATCTTGTCTTCTTATACTTTCTATTTCCCACGTAGATTAGATCTATGTAGGTCTCTCTTAGTGTCCGTATTGTTGTCTAAATTGTCTGGGATTGTGGTTTGTAAGATGGTTTTCTTTGCCTTATGTTTAAAAGCCACCTATGAGTGAGTACATGTGATAACTGTCTTTCTGTGTCTGGGTTACCTCACTCAAAATAATGTTTTCTAGTTCCATCCATTTTCCTGCAAAATTCAGGCTGTCATTTTTTTCTGCTGTGTAGTACTCCACTGTATAGATGTACCACATTTTTTTATCCATTCTTCAATCGAGGGGCATTTAGGTTGTTTCCAGTTTCTGGCTATAACAAATAAAGCTGCTATGAACATAGTTGAGCACATGTCCTTGTGGCACGATTGAGCATCCTTTGGATATATACCCAAAAGTGGTATTATTTGGTCTTGAGGAAGGTTGTTTCCTAATTTTCTGAGAAATCACCACACTGACATCCAAAGGGGTTGTACCAGCTTGCATTCCCACCAGCCGTATTAGCTCTTATAACGTATATTAACCCATTATCCTTATCTATGTTAGCCACATGACTCAGTACCTTTTTCAGCCAGGCAGGTCACATCCTGCTTCTTCTGTAGTCTGGGTAGAACTCGGGAGGAATGGGCTTCCTCCTTCCCAGCATTCTTCTGTTATCATTGCCCCACCTTTACTTCCTGTCTGCTTGACCCACCTATACTTCCTGCCTGGCCAATCAGCGTTTATTTAAAACATGATTGCCAGAATACAGACAAATCTCCCACACCAGTGGGTGATTAAATTACACAAAAGCCAGCTGCAATCATGGCACAGTGTGTATGTGGAAGGTAGACCCCCTAGTCCCCCTCTTCTCTGCAGGACACAGTTCCTCCATTCTGCTAGTTCTAGAAGCCCTGTTGACCACGGAGAGCTCACCTAAGTGATTCTGCTGGAGTCCTCACCACCAGACATCACTGGACCCCATGGCCTGGCACATGACCCCTCCACGGCTCTCCTAGAAGTGAGGGGGAAGTGCACAAACTGGGCCATTCTAAATTTCCCCCCCAGGTTTCCTATGTAACTCAAGGGATGACACAATCTTATCCTTCTTGTGGAAAGATCTGGCCAGCTAATATTTCCCAGAGACAAGTGGGGATCACAGAGGACAGGGCCCAGATAATGTCACTCGGATCTCTGAATCCAGCTCTATGTTTAACATGTATCCTTATTCTTTGGTTCCCAGTTCCAAAGAATCAGTGCACTTACATTTATCCCATACGGTGGTGTGAAATGCATTCGTGTCAGTGCCAACAAGAGCCCTAACAAAGACAGAGGGTGGGCTGCAGAGACGACTTGCTGGCTAAGAGCACAGATTGCCCTTGCACAGGACCCACAATCACCTGTAACTACAGCTCCAGAGGATCCAGTGCCTCTGACTTCTGCTGACACCATACTCACAAGCATGCACGCACACACACACCTTATAAAAAAAATAAACCTCTTAAGAAGAAATGGAAGATGCATTAGAAAACTGGAGAAGGATTAGACATGATGGGGGGTGGCTGAGAACCCTGAGGCCAGGCTGGGGCATTTGCCTTAGACAGACAAGTAAATCCTTCCTAGGATAAAAAGGGAGGAAAAGGGAAGACGGGGTGCAGTGAAGACAAGCCACAGCAGAAAAGGGAGAGACAGTGGGAGAATGAGCAGAGATGGAAAGAGGACAGGGAGCAGAAAAGGAGGAACCACCAGGCCTCCCCTTCTCTGGGCTTCCATCTCTTCTTCCACAACATCAGTAGGCAGGACCTGCTCCATAAATTGAACGACCCAGCAGGGAAGCAAAGCATACGTCCTGTGCCCACACTTCACAGAAGGTTTCTAGTGGGTAACAAGAACAGGGTGCATGCACCTGGGACCCCAGCACCATGCAGGCCAAAGACTGGGAGTTTGAGGCCGCAGTAGACCACACAACAGACCAGGTCCCAACAAAACAAGACAATGATGACACAGAAATCCAGAGATGTGGCCGGGTGACCCAGTGCTCAGGTCACATGCTCCTGAAGCTGTCTGCAGGGAAAGACAGACTGATCAGACATTTCCAATGTTCCCTGTCAGGTGTCCAAGCATGGGGGTTATTTAATCTCAGAAAGGAAGGCACAATTGGCTCCCATCCCGTCCTTGAAGATTCACAGCCCCGCAGCTCTGAGAAGCCCGGCTGAAAAGAGAGAGCCCGTGTCGCTTCTTTAGAACCAGGCTTTCTCAAATTCATTTGGCCACAGAAATTTTTTTTGTATAATTCTCCCCATTAACACTTCCCGGGACCATTGTGGAAACCACTCTATGCAGCAGGGTTTGAGATTCCTGGGGCTGGACGAGGCATAGCCATCATTCGTGGTCCTTCCCCCTCCCCTGAGGTCGGAAGCTGAGCAATCCACTCGGCTTGCCCTCCGCAGTGACACTGACCTCTTTGTGCCCGATTTAATGGGAGTGGAGAAGGGGGAGGGACAGGAGATGGCTGTGGCTGAGAGGTTCTAGAAGACAGGGCATCCAGTCCGTAGACACCCTACATCCAGGCACAGACAAGCCTTTGTTTAACATAAGTGCACGTCAAGTGTTTTCCTCCTCAAGTATTTCCAGCAGGTCCAGGACGTTTTCAGAGAGGACTTTGGTACCATGCGCTGGACAGGGACTCCTTAGTTACAATAAATAAACACTGTTTGCTGAGCACATGACTCTCAAAGATTGTATCCGAAGATGGACAACGTCTTCCAGGGAGTCCAGTCAGAACCAGCCTTATTGTAGCAGTTCAATCAGAACCCCGGAGTTCCCACCAAGTTTATCTAGCTCCATTCTTGTTAATAACAATGTTTAATGCAAAAGAAAATTCCAGAGCAGTGTTTTTCTTTCTTTATAAATGGGTAAAGAGGGAGGCGTCCTGCAAAAACAGCCAAGGCTGACTCCTCTCTCTCAGCCACTGGCTTTCCTGTACCACACAAATTGCTACATTCTTTGTCTGTACCTTTTCTTTCTCATCTGTAAAATGGCAGGGATGAGAGTAATAAAGATTCCTCTGGAAGAAAATGTGTGAGGGGCTGGAGACATGGTTCAGCAGTTCAGAGTGTTTACTGCTCTTGCAGAGGACCTGAGTTTGGTTCTTGGCACCCACCATAACTCCAGCTCTGGCCTCCTCCAGCATCAGAACACACACAAACACACAGGCACGCGTGCGCGCACACACACGCACACACTCACACACACACACTCACACAGCATGGAAACGCGATCTGGAAACTGAGCCATGGCTGACAGCGCTGAAGGGCCTCTTTGCAGCCTGGCGTGGTGACACCCACCTGTAATCCCAGTATTTGAGAAGCGGAAGCGGGCAGACTCGGGACTCCGAGGCAATCCTCAGGTGTCTAGCAGATGTAGAGCCAGCCTGGACTGCATGAAACCCTGTCTTAGAAAGCCAAAGGCCAAACCAAATGAACAACAAAAACCCGAAGAGCCAAGTTTCCAGCAACGTGAACAGATGATCCTAAAATCAGAAAGCATTACGTTTATGAATGCCCTTTGGTGGTCCCCGTTCGCAGAGGTTCGGAACATAACCAAACACTGCTCAGCAGGCTGACAGCATGAACACCTGGGAAACATAGCCAGGGACCTAAAAGAGCAGCTCCTAATGTGCCTCTCAGAGTGCACTGCTGACACCTGCTGGCATGGAGTGGTATTACATGGGTGCCATACTTAGCGGGAACATGGGGAATATGGAAAACTAAGGTTGGGAGAAATCTTGGCCTGGTTTTCCTGCTCTTTGTGTTCCTCGGAACCGGTAGCTTTAACATCACTGGGGCCTTAGGGAAATGTAGATTTAGACTATGAATATTTCGTTGTCGTTGTTTTTTGTTTCTCTGTGTAGCCCTGGCTTTCCTGGAACTCACTCTGTTGACCAGGCTGGCCTCAAACTCACAGAGATCCACCTGCCTCTGCCTCCTGAGTGCTGGGATTAAAGGCGTGCGCCACCACCGCCCAGCTTTAAAATAAAATTTTAAAAAAGAAAAGAAAAATCTTCTAGCTGGAAATGGTGACATGGGACGAGCAAGAGCTGAGCATCCAAGGCTAACCTCAGCTACACAGCCACCTACAGACAGCTTGTCCAAGGCTAACCTCAGCTACACAGCCACCTACAGACAGCCTGTCCAAGGCTAACCTCAGCTACACAGCTACCTACAGACAGCCTGTCCAAGGCTGACCTCAGCGACACAGCCACCTACAGACAGCCTGTCCAAGGCTGACCTCAGCTACACAGCCACCTACAGACAGCCTGTCCAAGGCTAACCTCAGCGACACAGCCACCTACAGACAGCCTGTCCAAGGCTAACCTCAGCTACACAGCCACCTACAGACAGCCTGTCCAAGGCTAACCTCAGCGACACAGCTACCTACAGACAGCCTG
>PVIU01012134.1:0-48590 GCA_004026605.1 Ondatra zibethicus
ACAGAATCACTGAGGGATTCTTTATTTCTGACTCTGTACCATGTGCCCCAGAGAAACACTGGGAGCTGACACAGGCTTTAGGCATGTTGGAAGACGTGTCTGGCCTTGATACCCTGGGTCTCTTTTGGCCCTTTCCACCACCATCACCAGAGCCTCTTTTTGCCCTGTTTTGACAGGGAAAGTCCAGGCTAATCAGCAATCCAAGTCTACCTTTTTGGACCCATGCCTAAGCCCTGTGCTGGGGCACCACATAGATAGTAATTTCCCTGGAAACCCTGCCTCTGCAGAAGGCTCCAGGCTCTGGGGTCTATCCAAAGCAATGAACTGTTTTTCACTATTTCAGAAGAGCTTTGTAAAAAGCCTGCCTCTTCTGTAATAAGACTGTACATGTTCAAAGAACAAAGCTCTTTTCTCATAGCTAGAGGTATTATTCATTATTCAGAATTATTAATTCAATATTCCATGGGGCTATAAAACACTGCTTGAAGTGCTGATTGGCTATTTCTACCACCTGGGGACTTGTTGGGACTTTTAAAGTGTTGGAATGGCCAGCTGGGCCACTGCTAAATTTCCTCTTGTCTCACAGTTTGTATCTTCTCCAATTCTTCTCTGTTTGCTTAGGTCCCCAAGAATTCCAATCTATCTCCAGCTTAAGGAGGAGCTCCTGAATTCTGTTCCTCTCCCAAGCTTGGGTCCCAGTTTCCCACTCTGGATGACAGATCCCATGGGTAAAAAATTCCAAGTCTCTTTACTTATCTGCTTCTAAAGCACACATGCAAGGTCAGAGAAGACTAGAGTCCCTATTGACAAGAGGTCCTAGGTGCAGGTCTTAAGGAAGGAATATTGGGAGAGGGAGAGCCAGTCGCCCCCAGGGAGGACACACCAGATGGTCAGCCCTGAAAACACATAAAAACAAGTAACATTAGACAGACTGAGCAGGTTGTGTTTATATTTAGAAATATATATGTATATTATAAATAAACATACATGTAGGTATATGTATTTGACAGCAGTTCCTTTAAAAAGAAGAGTCCATGAATTTGAAAGAGATCAAGAGAGTGCATGGGAAGCTGTGGGGGAAAGGGAAGGGGAAATGGTATAATTATATTATAATCTCAAAAAATTAAAAATAGAAGTTCATGGAAAGTGACACACAACTTAAAAAAAATGTTGACTACAGAGAGATACTCTGACTTATTGGATACATTTAATCTTTTAGAAATGACAACCGTTTTACTAAACAGGAGAAGGCGTGAGAGTCATGTTGTGGAATGGTTTTCTAAGGGTGATTTATAAAGCCCTTTCTCGGGCTAAGGACTGTCTGCCTTGGTTTGAGTTATTGCATTATTTGAAAATTTGAATGAGCAAAGGCAGTTAATTTGTCAGCTTTCTGGTTGACCTCAGTGTCACCATGTTCTATCCAGATGGTTTTGGTGAGATTTATCTGGGGTGACCCCTCTGTTGAGCTCATGCCTGCAATAGCACTTAGCCTATCCTTGGGGTTGCTCACAATGCTTGCCTTTGAGCCTAGAGATCCACACCGTGCAGGCCTGTCTAATGTCTTCGAGGAAAATGCTGGAATTCCTCAGAACAGATCGGAACCGGAAGGGAGACGTCATTATCCCAGAACTGACTGTAAATTGTGCTGTTTAGTCTGTGAAGCAATTAGGTCTGGGGCATGTAATGTGATCCCTTGGCAGCCTTGGTTCTTGTAGGCCTGTTGCTTCTCTCTAGGCTCCGGCACAGAGATTTCAGGCCAGTCTCCTGCTGTGCACCAAAAGACATCAGCTTTCTCACCATCTGCTCAGTTGTGTGCACAGAAGGACATGGACTGGATCTTCACGGACCTGAGTTCAAATCCCATCTTCATTTCTTCTCTGCCGGATCAGTCTCTTCAGCTCCCACAAGTTGTCTTAAACTCCCCTCATCCTCTTTGGCATGCAGGTTTATAAAAGAATTGTCCGGTGCCTGACATGGGCAGATGATATATTTTCTGAAATTCACCCAGGTCTCTATTTGTAGCCATGTTCATCCTTTTTGGAGGATGCTAGCTGACCTAAAATCATCTCCATTACTGTTTCCATGGAATTTCATCAGAACCTTGCATGTATGAAGTGGGTACTTCCTTACAGTAGTACCGTGGCTGTTGCATATATACCTCTAAGCTACAGTTATCATTTTAGTTGTATATTTCTTTGTGTGTGTATTTGTGTGAGTGTGCATGTTCATGTGAATGTGTGTGTGTGCATGTTTGAGTATTCATGTTCATGTGGGTGTGCGTGATTGTGTGTGTGCACGCATGCGAGTGCATCAGGAAGTCAGAGATCAACTTTGAGTGTCTTCCTCAATCACTCTCTGTCTTAGTTTTAGTCAAGGCCTCACTGATGCCGAAGTTCACCAAGTTCAGCTACAGCGCCTGGACTGGGGGTCCTCCTGTTTCTCTGCCTCCTCATCCCTGGGATTGTAAGTGCATGGCAGCTGCACCTGGCTTGTCTGTGGGTGCTGGGACGGAGCTCAGGCCTTCATGCTTGCACAATGTCCTCTTATCATTTATGTTGCTGGGATAAAATACCCTGAGCAAAAGCAGCAGAGAGGAGGGAAAAGGATTCATTTGACTTACAAGTCCAAATTACAGTCCATCATCACGGTAGGAACTCGAGTAGCTCATCACACCACACCTAGGCAAGAGCAGAGAGAATAAACATCCTTTCTCGCATGCTTCACATTTATACAGTCCAGGGCCCAGCCTAGGGGGTGGCTTAGTCTTCCTACATCAAGTAAAAATCAAGACATTACCCCACAGACTTGCACCCAGGCCAGTCTGATCTAGATCATTCCTCACTAAGATTCTCTTCCCTGGTGATTCTGGGTTGTGCCAAGTAGACAGTTGAAACTGACCAGAACCCCAGTTCCTTATTTGTTCACATCTGATCTGTCATCCTCGAGACTGCAATATTTCCAAGCATATGATCATACTGGCTTTGTGACCATTCACCTAACATCTAACATAGTGCCTGGCACCAAGTGACCACTCAGAATATCGTATATAGGACAATGAATGAAAACCTATCCATGTGTCGTAGGTTGAGGTAGTTCTCTCCTTTGCTCACCTGATAAAAGCTCAAGGTGACTGTCGTCTTCCTGGGAGTTCCATCAGAGTACTTTCACGTTTGGTGTCTTTTAGCTACATTCCCATACCATCAACCACCACAACTTTGGACTCCTCAGCTGTGGGCTTCTTGTACAGAAATGATGTGCAACCTTTACAGGTTGTGGTGTAGCTCAGCGGTAGAGAACTTGCCTAGCTTGCAGGAGGCCCTAGTTCAGTTCTCAGCATGGCAGAAACAACACAAAAACTTGATACTCCTGTTGCTCAAGATCTTCTGGTACAGCAGGGATTTGGTGTCCAAGAGCACTGTCAACAGGCTACAGTCGTATTTAAAAGAACAAATAAAAATCAAGGAGGCACTCTGGGGGACAGGGGGCTGGGATCCCCGGGGACCCTCATGTGTTCAAACAGGAGAGGGTCTCTTTCCAATGAAAGATACAGTGTTAGAAATATTCCTGATATAGTGTGCACTGAGCCAAGTCTCGTTCCATGTGGACTCCAGCACACATTTGGTTTAGATTATTCCCTAATTTGCTTAAGTGTCTGTGGTGTCTTTGCTCTTGGTTTAGGACCTGGAGAATGGAAAGAGGGGAGCTCATTGTCCCGCCTCTGACTCCAGGGCAGAGACCCTCCCAAGGGCCCCTCTCCTAGGCTCAGCAAGAGAGTGCTGAAGGATGGGAACCCAAGACCCCAGAGTGTGAGCAATGGAAGGGCCACTGTACTTCCCTTCCACTCTGCTGAGTTCCATCACCAAACTTGGTGTCGAGTTAAACTGAGTTGTTTTGCTTTTGCGGCCATGCTAACATATACCGCATTAGCGTGTTTGTCTTAAAGTCTACCCACTCTTGCAAGGAAGAAGAAAATAGCCAGGAAACAGTTCAATCGTCCATGAGAGGAACTCTGTCAGTGTTTCTGAAAGTGTCGGAAACCCCTTTTTGTCTCTGTGTGTGTGCACATACACGCACATGCATGCACGCTTGTAGATGTGTGTGCATGTGAGGTGTGTGCATCCTGTGTGTACCTGTACTGAGAAGTGACCCATAAGCCTCAGGAGCCATTTACTTCTTTGTTTCTTTTAGTTTTTGTTTTTGATCACTTTTGAATTGATTCTTTGAGAATTTCATATCATGCAACCCATCCCCTCTCATTTTCCAGTCCCTCCAAATCTGCCCTCTACCCTGGTAGCTCCCCTCCCAAAACCCAAAACATTTCACTTCTCCATCTTGCTTGCCTCTCCACCACATACATTTGTAGTATACAATACATTTGTATTGTAATGTATTGTATTGAATACACTTGTAGCAGTGGCCTTGGGAGCTTCCCTGTGTCACACAGTATGTCCTTTTGCATACAAGTAAACAGCTTTACTTGCAATAATTCATTGCAATGAGATGTCAGTCTGTTTCAAGGCCTGTGGCTTCTGTAACAGCATCATCACTGGCCCCTCACTGAAACTTCTCTCAGATATCCTGCTGTTGTTCTGAGTCATGGAGATCCTGCGACTCTGGTTCCGTAGGACCAGTCCTTCTGCCCCTTCCAGCAGGTCATAGATGAGGTAGATGTTTGGACGTGCCAATTCAAAGCCCTGGATGGTAGGCCTGGGTGGTAGCTGAGCTGGTCAGTCCAGTCCTCCACCAGGACTGCCCCCCTCAGGCAAGGGTCAGGGCCAGCTTTCCCTTTGTGGTGGCAGCTGCGGCAGGGGTGGGGGTGTTGGGCGCAGTGCTCATCCAAGGCCAGGGCCAGCTCTTCTACATCCATGCCACTGGGACCAATTCTCGCAGGGAAGGAGGGCGGCTCTCTTTCTGAGGCACTGACAAGGAGCAGGACCAGTTCTCTGGTGCCCAGGCCACCATGTCAAGCTCTCCCACGGCCCCTGGTAGTGATACAGCACAAACACATTGACACAGACCCTGACTGACAAGGCCCCATGTCCCTGGGGGGGGGCAGCATTCAGATGGGTCACCATCTGAGGCCATTTAGATTGGTATGTCCCTGGCAACAGCATGGCGCATGGCCCTTGGACACCATGGCCTCAGGTGGTGACCCAGACCCTGGGCATTCTCACTACTTTCAGGGATGACACGGGCCATAGACATCAACACAGCCCCTGACTGTGGTAGGACCACAGACCCGGACATGGCTCTCAGCTAAATGCAGTTCCTGCCGGATGTCACCATGGCTTAAGGTGGTAGCCCAACCACAGGCATCCACATGGCCTTCTCTGGTACCTAGGGCCTCGCACATCAACACAGACCTCACCTGTGGTAGGGCTATAGAGCCAGAAAGGCCTGGACGTCACTTGGCCCCAGGTGGCAGTGTAGGCCACCCATATTAGCCTGCTCCTCACCTCACCTTCGAGTCCTCAGTTCCCACTTCTCCCCACAGTGCACGGACAACTCTGTTGCTCCTCTCTCTCATTCTCCACCACACATCTGTACCAGTGACACCTGCCCCAGGCAGGCCTGTGACTGTCTTCTGCTCACACTGTAGGCGCGGAGATCTAGTGGGCCTTCCAAGGAGTCATCTACTTTGCTTCTTGAGATAGGTTCTGTCACTAGCCTAGAGCTTACAGAGTAGGCTAGGCTGCCTGGTCACCACGTGAGTATCTCTGTTGCTGCAGTGATGGGATTATAAGCATGTGTTCCCACACTTGGTTTGTTTTGTTTTTCAGACACTTGGGTTCAGGGGACTGAACTCAGGTCCTTGTGATTGCATAGCAAACATTTTATTCACTGGACTGCCTACCAAGGGCAAGAACACCCTGTCTTAATAGTCTTTGTCGGACCCACTTCCGGGGCCAGCACTTCCTCTTCTGGGTCACGAGTAAGCTTTCCTGGCTGAGAACAAGGAGAACACAATCTGACAGACAGAACTCAATACTAAGGCTTAAGCTACTAGAGTGTCCTTGGGAGTCATGGGGCTCAACTGGACTCAGTCAGAGACAGTAGAGGTTGCAGAGGTGGTAGGGGACTTGCACAAGCCCTCTCAGCTAAGAATAACTCAAGCCCATTCTAGAAACTTCATTTCCATAGCTGAAGAGCCAGGTAATTCCATAGGTAATTGAGTGCTGCTCTCCATCATGATCTCTTCCTACACCAGTGAACGCCTGTTGTTTCCATCCGCCTGTGAGCACTGCCTTCCTTAGACTCCTCACTCTGCACTAGCAGGCCCCTGCTTCTCACATGCGGCTCACCTGAGCTGTGCACCAGCCTTAGGAAGTTGTGACTACTGGGTTACTATTACAACTATCAGAAGACATGGTTCATTGTAATTACTATTCTCTCCTCTGAGCTCCAGAAGTGCAGGGCTGACATCCAGGTTCAGGTGGTTATGGTCTGACTGCAGCACCCGGTCTTCACTGCAGTACGGGGACATCTTCAAGGCTTAACATCATAGGCTTTCTAGTCAAGGAACCCGGGGCTTCTCACCAAACCTCTACAGACCCAAGCCCCTGCGGTGATGCTTCTTCGGGGACAATGTAATCACAAGAATCTACTCACAGTTTCTGGTCTGGTCGGGCCCATTGTAGAAGTTCTAATCTCGCAGTCCCACATGTGTAGCTTTGAATGGGACTTAGAACAAGAGATAAAAAGTGCTGTGTGAATTCACTTTCTCAGAAACTGTATCCCCATGGTACTAGAGCAGCTGTGGCATTCTGGATTCTGGGTGGGGTCTTTGTTGAACCTTGTTAAGTGAGTCACAGCATGGACCAGTAGGATGTTCAGCAGAGGTGTGCTGTCTATAGGAATGTCAACTGTTTCTGGACTCAAGCTCTCTGGAAAAAGCCACGTCTGTGCCGTTTTTCAAGACTGATAGATTGATTGGTTAGAACTTCATGACTGTAGAGAATTGGAATGTTGTATATCCAGAAGCAAACCATCCTGGGTCATCTGTAGGCCTCTTACTAGTCATTCATTGCCCACCACTATTTCTGACTTAATGTCCTTGTGACTATCAGTGAAACCTTTTGGAATATAGTAACTTATCAGATCCTAGCTTCTACCAACTCAAAGGATAAAAAACCAAAGTCATCAGATAGTATCAGAAATCTACAGCAGAGATTGCCCTGCTTTGCTATAACTTATTATGGTGGTTTAAATGAGGAACATCCCTGTTTTAGACAGGGTTTCTATTGCTGGAATGAAACTCCATGAACAAAAGTAACCTGGGTAGGAAAGGGTTTATTTCAGTTTACACATCTTGGTCATGGCCCCTCTTGAAGTGAAGTCAGAGCAGGAACCTGAAGGCAGGAGCTGATGCAGAGGCCATGGACAAGTGTTGCTTACTGGCTTGTTCCTCATGGCTTGCTCAGCCTGCTTTCTTATTGCACCCAGGACCATCTCAGGACGGCACCCACAAAGCTGTGGGCCCTTTCACATCTGTCACCTCTAAGAAAATGCCCTACAAGCTTGCCTACAGCCTGATAATATGGAGGCGTCTTCCCAATTGAGAGTTCTTCCCAAACGACTAGCTTGTGTCGAGCTGATGTGAAACTGCCCTTCACAGCCACCATAGTCTTAGGCATTTGAAGCCTTGGTCTCAGTTGGTGGTGCTATTTTGGGAAGGTTTAGAAAATGCAGCCTTGCTGGAGGAAGTACATCCCTGGGAGCAGCCTTTGAGCGTTCATAGCTTATTCCTAGTTCCAGTTTGTTTCGTGTCTGTAGCTCTCAGCTTTCTGTTCCTGTCACCATGCTGGTCGCTTGCTGTCATGTGTACCTGCCATGATGAACTACAACCCCCTAGAACCAGAGCCAAAATGAACCTTCTCTCCCATAAATTGCTTTTGGTCGTGGTATTTTATCACAGAGAGAGAAAGTAATAAATACACTGACCGACCTAATCCTCCCACCAGATAAGCTACCTACCTAGTCCTCCCACCAGAAACACGGGCCTACCTAGTACTCTCACCAGTAGATTTGAGATGTGCTTTGATTATGACATGCTAACTATAAAAATTTCATGAAACTAGTTCTATATTAAAACATACTATTCTAGGCAACTTAAACGCGTGTTCCTGGACCATGTCCATCACTTTTATTTCAAAAGTAAACTTTAATTTCCTTTGAGGCGAAACTATCTTTTATATCAGTATCTACTTTGAGAAGTGTCTGTGGCTTGCCCCTGGGCCCTAGTAGAATCTGGACATTTGACCATGATCCTCAAGGTTACTATGAAAAATAAGTGGCCTATCATGAACCTTAAATCATAAAGCAAAACACATGTGCCTCCTTTTTTTTTTTAAATCCAATTGAACACACACGCGGTTGGGTTCCAGAAAGTTCTAGGAACAAGTAACTCCCATTATCAGGAGATAAGGTATCAAGGTCCAAACTCCTACCCAGGGTGTTCGGTCTGGGTAATCTCACGGGCCTATATCCCAAAGACTTTGTGTTGTTACTGTCTGAAAAGTCTTAATAACTGTTTTAACAAGACAGCCTTCATTTTCATCTTCATCTGGGTGTGTCTGTAAAGATGTTTCCGGAAGCGATTATTATTTAAATCAAGAAACTGAGTAAAGGGACCCACTCTCATCACTGTGGTCAGACATCATTTAATCCATCTAGAACATTAATACAATTTTTAAAAAGTGGAGAGAAGAATAATTCACTCTTGCCTTTCTTGACCTGGGACAGCCATTTTCTCATGCCCTTCTGTGTTGACGTTGGAAACCTTGGTTCCTGCATCTTTAGGCTCTCCATCTGCCAGCCTCGGACTGAGTCAGAGCATGCCTGGAATCCCGAGTTGCAGAGGGCAGACTGGGGACATCTCACCTTCCATGATTGTGGCTCATCCTGTCTCTCAGTCGGGTTCAGGGATCATAGAGTCTCTGATTGGTGTGAGAAAAATACCTGAAAAAAATCAACTTAGGGGGCTCGCTTCTGGGTCAGAGTTTGAGGGAACAGCCCATCCTGTGGGAGAAGGGCTTGAAACAGCTGGTCACAGAGACATCCACAGTCAGTATACAAAGAGACACCACTGCTGGTTCTCAGCTCAGTCTTTTTTTACTTAGGTTGGAGCTCCCCAGTGTGGGATGGTGCTTCCTACAGTGAGGGTGGTATTCCTCATCTATTAACCTAATCTAGAAGCCCTAATAGACATGCCCAGACATTTGTCTCCTGGTTCATTCTAGACCTAATTAAATTAATTTCCACAGCACCTATACCACACTGATTCAGTTAAGGTGGAACCCAATTACTGTCTGTGCTCCTCATACTCTTAATTTCAAGAACTAATAGGCAAAGAAAGGGTCTCTGTGCCAGCAGAGGTGATAGATGTTGTTGTGGAAAGTTGGTTTTTACTTGCTGTCCAATGGGGTAAAGAGGAATGTTCTAGAACATATGGAATCGGGGTTCTTTGACATACTGCTTGGTAGTGCAATGCCCTGTGAGAAAAGTCAGTAGTAAAGTTGAGCCTGGTGGCCCAGGCCTGTCTTTGCAGCCACTCGAGAGACTGAAGCACAGTGATTGCAAGTTCAAGGCTTGCTTGGGCTACAGAATAAGATCCAGAACAGCCTAGGTAGTTCAATGAGATTATGTCTCAAGGTAAAATGAAAAAAGGCAGGGGATATAGTTCAGTTGCAAATGTGAGACCCTAGGTTCAATCTCTAGTAACATACATACACAGAGGTCCATGCCGGACTGTAACAACCCATACCAGTTGGACTGCTAATGGCCCATATCGTGTAAAAATAAAAGTTAGGTCATTTCATCAGAACTTGGTCACCTAGTAAAGGAGACATTGGATATTTACCAAGGCTGCACATACTGGGTGGGGTCATGTGGCCAGGTGCAGAAATGGGGCCTGTAAGAATAATGAGTTTATCTTATTTTCCTAAGATATTTACACATTTTTTTCCTTTTTCTTCTGTTTCCTTATTTCAATATCACCTAAGGTGTATTAAGAGCAGTTAATTTAGTATTGAATCATGCACATTGTCCTTGTTTGATTTCTGTCGCTCTGACAGAACACTGATCAGAGGCAACTTGGACAGGAAAGGGTTTATTTGGCTCGCAGGCTACAGCCCAATGTTAAGGGAACCCAAAGCAGGAACTCATGGCAGAAAGCTGGAGGCAGGAACTGAAGCAAAGTGTGTAGAGAAACATGGCTCCTGATTTGCTTCCCTGGATTGCTTAGATTGCTTTCCTGTACAACCGGGGAATACCAGACCAGAGATGGCACCACCCAGAATGGGCTGGGTCTCCCACAGCAATCATTAATTTAGAAAATACTTGCACAGACTGTCTTACAGGCCAGTCTGATGGAGGTAATTCCTCCACTGAGGGCCCCCTTTCCCCCAGGTGGCCCTAGTTTGTGTGCAGCTGACAAAGCTAACCAGAATTCTCACCGCCATATTCGTGTGGCCCAGGGGAAGAAGATGAATTTTAAAAATACCTTTGTGTCTTCCTTTACAGAGAAGGTTGCTATTTCGATGGCTACATAAGATGGTTAACTCGAACCCAAGTCCTCATGCTCTGGAAGCAAGCGCTTTACTCACTGTGCCATCTCCCCAGCCAAACTCTAGTTGAATAATTTCTGTTTTTGAATGAGGCTGAGTTCTCCCTGCCATGGTGTAGGATCTCGTTACCCCTTCCGGAGACCACGTCTCTAGCACATGCACAATTGGCAAATATTTTTCTCTCTCTATGACTTGTCTATTCATTTTATTTTTATGTCCACAGCATTTTAACTTCTTTGATGTACAACATGGCACAGTTATAAAACGGTGTCAATTTTTGATATTGATATAATTTTATAATATTTATATCAGGGTAACCATCTCTGTCTTCACACACTCATCATTTCCTTGTAGTGAATCACTCAATGTATTTTGTCATAGTTGCTTTTTGAAGTGCATGGTTCTAGTAGCCTAACCACCTGTCACAATGTCCACCCTTTAATACTACCACAGTGTTAATACCTAAGTCTTAGAGGAGACACATCCAGGCCACTGTGGTAACGGTAACAACACGCACTCACGCACGCACACGCACACACACACGCACATGCACACACACGCGCAGACACACACGCATGCACGTGCGCACACACATGGTGTGCTATGTGAAGCTGGACGGCAGAGCCATTCAAGTCTTCTGTAGCCTTGCATAGTACCTTGATCAGTTATTGAGAATGGAATGCTAGAATCTCGATCATTGTGCAATTTTCAATTTCTCCTTTCAGGTGGCCACTTTTTATGAGTTTGGGGGTTCGATTACTGTTATGGTTTCCTAATGTATTGATTTTTTTATCGTTATAGAATAAATATGCTTGTCTTTCGCACCATCTCTAGTCTAAAGCCTGTTTGGCCTCATGTTAATGTCAGCACTGTGGCCTGTTTGAATATAGACTGCCTAGTGTGCCTGTCTCTGTCCTTTGGCTCTCAACCTATCTAAGAGATGTTTCTGGGACAGGCATCATATAATTAAATCTTGCCTTTTAAATCCAGCCCGATAATCTTGGTCCTTTTACTTTGTTCCTACATACACTCTTTTTGTAGTTGTTTTTGTGATTGTCATTTTGCTGTGTTTTTCTTGTTCCTCTTTAGATTCTTTCTTTGTATTCTAAATAAGCTTTTATGGGAACCGGTCTGATTCTTAAATTCTTTTGAGAACTATGTTTGAGGGTGTTTGCCTAAATATTTGGAGAATGTTCTGTCAACTGTAAAATTATTAGTTCATTCTTTGGTTTCTATCTTCCTGGCCATGTTATTTCACTGTGCCTCGTTCTCCATTGGGTGAGAGATTGACTGCTAATTTTATGGAAGCTTTTTCTTTGTGATGGTTCTTTTCTTTTGCTTCTTTTAACATTTTCTCTGTTTAGGTGTGAATTTCTTTCCTCCTCCTTCTCCTCTTCTTGGAGGAGGTCTTGCTGTAGCCCCAGTTCCTGGAACTTGCTGTGTAGACAAGCCTAATCTCAAACTCACAGAGATCCATCATCCCTGCCTCCAGAGTGCTGGGATTAAAGGAGAGTGCCACCATGGCCAGCCCTAAGTATGAATTTCTTTATGTTTATCCTATTGACAGTCTATTGAGATGCTTAGGTTACCGAATTAGATTGGGTTAATACAAATTTGGGAATTTTTATACTACTGTGTCTTCAGGTTTGTTTGTCTGTTTTTTCCTATCTCTAGTTTCTCTGGGATTCCAATATGGTGTGAATTTTGGTTTAGTTTATGCTAGGGCGTAGTGTCTGAGGGTTTATCTTTCTCTCTGCTCCTGAGATCATATTTAAGTTTCAGTTCTTTCTCCTGCAATCTTGGTGTTTTGATTGAGCCTCTTAAATTATTTTTCCTTTTAGTTTGAACTTTTGAATTAAAGAGTTTTCACCTGGACATATTTTTTCTATTTTTTTTACATCTTAATAGACAATTTCCATTTGTTAATTAATTGTCACCTCTTCCTTTGTTTCTTTGAACATAGTTTTCTTTTGATTTTAAACTTTTTAGAATAACTGATTTTAATTTAGTCTGCTAAATTCAGCATTTGAAAACACTCAAGATAATTTCTATTGGTGGCATTTTCTCTCACATGTGGGTCATACTTTGCCCTTTACATGTCCTCTCTCTCTCTCTCTCTCTCTCTCTCTCTCTCTCTCTCTCTCTCTCTCTCTCTCTCTCACCCCCTCTCTGAGTCTGAGAGCACGTGAGCATGTCCATGTTCCCGCATGAAGGTCAGAAGTCAATGCTAGAGGTCTTCCTCAATCATCTTCAACTGTTTTTTAAAATTTTTTTTTCTCTAGACAAGTTTCTCACTGAGCCTGGGGCTCACTGGTATGCTAGACTGGCAACCAGCAAGCCCCAGAGATCTTCTTGTCTCCAGCATACTCCATCACACCCAGAATTATTGTGTGTGTGCTGGAGACTAAACCCATAGACATAGGTCCTCACTTCACTAACTGGGCCATCTCTCTGACCTCTTCAGTCTTCACTACAGATGTCTCTGCTTCCACCTCTCCTCTTCTCGTTCGCTCTTCCGTTGGTCCCCAGCTCAGCATCTCCTGACACGGTGGTCTGATAATTCTCCCATGCTGTGCTCTTGGGTAAGATCTGAAAGTGGTACCTAGTTTTCTTCTTCGTGAGGCTCTGTGTGGATGATCTTCGGGAAAAATGGGAATCCTGGTCCTAAGTTCATGGACAAGCATTTACCCTCCTTCAGTCTACTAAAGATCAGCTTATGACCTGTGTTCTGTGGCTTCGTGGTTTCCAGGTAGACCGGGCCTTACAGCTTCTGGGACCACAGAGTGAGGTAATGGGCCACCTGCAGCTCTCCTTGTTGTAGGGATGGGGAATGCCTTTCACTTCTCATTCTTTCTCCACTCCATATTTTAAAGACCTCCCCACATTTCCCATTGACCAGGACTTGAAACGGCTCCTGGGTGGGCTCCTTTGAGACCCCCTGCTCATTCTGCAGTGTTTTTCTGGAGCATCTTATCTGGTGGACCTGATGCTTCCTTAGCGATTCCAGTTGCATCTCCTGTTACACTTGTGTTTATTTTTAGAGACTTTTCTGGTCCCCATTAGACTAAACAACGTTCTTTAGCATTATGGTTGTTGGTGGATGTTGTGTGGAAAAGTCACTTATGAGAGAGTGACTGGAGATATCGGGATAAGCACATGCAGGCAGATCCCTCTGTGGTGTTAACCTGGAACCTTCTATATACTGATGTGCACTGTGGGGTTCAGTTGCGGGGTGGGGATGTTTGAAATGTATGTAAGGCTTATCCAACTTATTTGAACACGATGCACCCCTCCCCTTCCCTTTTAGTAAACCACATCAATGAGTTCCCATTATATAGAGATATTTTAGAAATATTGCCCTGGTTGATACCAATAGAATGGGAAGTATTTTTACCATCTTCATCATGGCAACCTTATCACCCTTCACTTCCCAAGCACAGTAATTATGAAAGTTTTGTTTGTTGATAAGTTTTATTTTATGTGCATGGGTGTTTTGTCTGTATATGTGCTGGTTCAAGATGAGCATGCAGTGCCCACAGAGACCAGAAGAGGGCATCAGATCCTCTGGAACTGGAGTTAGAGACCGTTGTGTGATGCCTTGTAGGTGCTGGGGATTGAAACAGGGTCTACTGGAAGAGTTTAACTGAACCATTTCTCCAGCCCTGTTTGGTTGGTGTGTGTGTGTGTGTGTGTGTGTGTGTGTGTGTGTGTGTGTGTGTGTGTGTGTGTGTGTCTGTGTGTGTGTCTGTGTCTGTGTCTGTGTGTGTGCATTTTTCTGAGGCATGTAGACCAGGCTTGGAATTTGGTATATAGTTGAGGCTGGCCTTGAATTCTGAATCTTCCTGCTTCTACCTCCCAAGTACTGTGCTGGCTGTTTGAACTGTTTCGTTTTAGCCTGAACATGGTAGAGCTTGGTTGTGTGACCCATGAAGCTGTGAATCCCTTAAGAATGGGAACTCCACCTTATTCACACCCATTTCCAGGCTCTGCTTGGGTGGCTGTACAAAGTTGAATAAGCAAAAGCATTAGAAAAGGGCCTTTACCATATTTCCCTGTCCTTCCTTCATGGCATCAGTGAGACAAGCCTATTTGGATGTTTATGAATTCCACCCCATCATACAAAACAAAGTCTTCATTTATGGATAGTTAGCATAGAGAAGGATGAGGTTAGTGCGCAAATGTTTTGTGCTCTTTCTGAGGGCTGGGAGGGCATCCTTTCTCTTACCCTGTGTGACCCTGTAAACCCAGTCAGAGAGATGGTTCCTCAGAATCTTCCAAAAGAAAAGAACAGAAGGAAACCTTCTCAGGGTGACAGACAATAGTGGCTTAGCATCATAATGCCATCCCTTGAACACGGGTCCTCTGCAAGAGCAGGGAGTGCTTGTACCAAAGAACCTCCTTTCTAGTCTGAGTCATTTGAAAGAGAAGTCACCACAAAGATGAAGGGTATCACATTTCTCCTCAAGTCCTTTGGTTATCCACAAGTCTGAGGTCAAGTGTACACACATATTCTGTGCCAGTCCAAGTCACAGGTACTTGAACATTGTCATTACCCCGAATGGTTTCTCAATGGTGAAAAGTGTGTGTGTGTGTGTCTGTCTGTCTGTCTGTACATGTGCTCTCTATCCATTTTCTATTCCAATTTAGGTTAGCTGAGGTTTATTTCTTGCGTGTGTGTATATATACGTGTTTGTATGTACATGAATGGATGCACATGTGTGTGCATGAATATGGCTTTTGCAAATCAGACGCCAACTTGTTTGTCATTCATCAGTTCCTCTCCACCTTGTGTTTTGAGACAGGGTCTCTCAATGAGCCTGGAACTTGCCAATTTGGTTTATTAAACTAGCTAGTAAGACCCAGGATCCTCCTGGCTCCACTCCCCAGGGCTGGCATTACAAGCACATGCATAACTATGCCTGACATGGGATCTATGGCTCAAACTCAGGTTCTCAATCTTTTCTGGGCAAACACTTTACCCACGGAGCCATCTCTCCAGCCTTATTTTTTTATTTTAATTATTATAAATACAATTTTATTCTGAGACAGACTAAACATTATTTTTCATAAGGCTTTGAGCTACTGAAAATGGGGATCTTCTGAAAATTTGCATGACTATGTGGGTGCAAACTCCTGTTCCAGGAATAACATAAACACCTCCAGCTACAAGGGGGTTTGGCCTTACCCAGCATGGAGAGCTTGGATCCTGCTCACGGATTGTCTAGGGGATGTCGAGAAAGAATTCCAGTGCGTTCCTGCCCATTCCAGTGTTCTGCTCACGACATGATACTACAGCCCACATCTGGCCAGGTATGATACACTGGGCCAGAGTTTGCCTGTCTGGCCTTAGAGGAAGAAACATACCAGATTCCACACACAAGTGGCTTGCCTGGATGTGGGGGAGGAGGTGGAGGGCCGCCGCCACGATGTCCCAGGATTGTGTGTCTTGTGGTTAAACACTTAGGGCTTTGACGTAGGCAAGGCAGTAGAGCTGACCCTCCAAGCTGCTGCAAACAACCTGAGGTGCCTTAGAAACTCAGTTCTTTGCTCAGAGGGAGCCTGCCTTTCAGAGAACAATTTTTCTAGTCTCTGTCTGTTTGGTTGGTCATGTCTGGCCAGGGGAGATTTCTTAACTCTGGGCAAAGAGGTTTGCAAAGAACAGGAGGTTTGGAACCGTGAGAATTAAATGTTCATATTAAAGTGCATTCTCTGTGTCCTGAGTAACAAACCAATGAGGTTGCAGGGGGTGAGTAGGAGATAGAGACAGGAAGAAAGCAAAGAGAGAAAAGATCACAAAAGAATGATGGCCGTCTGCAATGTGGGCGTATTCTGTAATCTTATTTGTCCAGACACCAGGACCTGCCCCCCATAGTTTGTACCGTGGAGGGGGGTCAATGGTGCTCTCGGCTGCAAGAACCGGGGATGTTGCTGGTGCGATGGCTGAGCAGGTAAAGGCAGGTGCGGCCAAGCCTTACCCTGAGCTCAATCCCCAAGTCCTACATGGTGTGAGCGAGAGCAGAACATTATTCTTGATCTCCATAGGTGTGCTATGATGCATGCTTGCTATGCACAGAGATAAATAAATAAATGTAATACCTTTTGTTTAAGGAAAAGAAACAGAGCTGGGGTTAAAATCCAGGTTATTTTAATTCTAGATTCTGAGACCTTCATGTTGTATCTCAGGCAGTGAAGGACTGAAGTATCTTCAGGCTGGTGTGATGTCCCTCATTTGTGTCCCACTGAAGAGTGCTTTGCAGGATAGGCTAGCTGTGGGATTTTTCCTCTCTGTTTGCATCACAGGAAGTGAATAAGACCTGATGGAGGTGCAGTTATGTCCTGTCCAGTGTAGATTAGAGTCCTGAGTATCACTGAGCGAAAGCCCAGAATCAGAGCACTGGAGACCAGTGGTGCTTGCTAAACTGGACCAGTTAAACACTGCTTCTGCCTTTCATTCTTTAAAATAATGTTTCCTACCTTTAGTTAATAATCATGTGTGTGTGTGTGTGTCTCTGTGTGTGTGTGTGTGTGTGTCTGTGTGTGTCTGTGTGTGGAGGGGGGCATTGAGATCAGAAGACAACTTTTTTTCAGGACTTGGTTCTCTTTCCCCCATGTAGGTTCTGTGAATCAAAGTCAGGTAACAGGGTGGTGACAAGTGTCTTTATTCTCTGTGCCACCTCACCCTTCATTTTTCCCTTTTCAGATGGAGTCCCATGCACTCACGCTGGCCTCAGGCTCACAGTGTAGCTGAGGATGGCCTCAGGCTGCTGGCCCTCCTCCCCCACCTCCAGAGTGCTGGGGTTACAAGCATGCATCAAAGTGCCATTTGTGGGTACTGGGGACTGAGCCCATGGCTTCATATATGCTAGGCTAGCACTCTATAGGCTCAGCTATAGGCTTCAGTCATTAGGACCATGATTGGTAACAGCGTTCAGTGCCACCTTCAGCAGAGCATGTGGGCCAGCAGGTGTGTTCTGACTGGAATGACAGCGGCCTGAAAAGTCTGCGAGTCACCAATTCAGTCTCTGAAGAACTTCATGAGGTAAGAGACTCCTCTCCTCCCTCCTCTCCTCTGTCTTCTCCTCCCTCCTCCTCCCCTCTTCTCCCCCCTCCCCTCTTCTCTCCTCTTTTTTCCTCATTTGTCCTTCCCTGATGTTCTCTTTCCTCCCCCACCTCAGATAGGAAGTCACTATGTAGCTTCAATTCTCCTGAGCCTCTAGAGGAGTTGAAATTATAGGTGTGAGTTTTCACGCCCAACTGAGGTGGAGATTTTATAACTGTTTGGACTCATTTGACTTTTATAGCATGGCCTTGACATGGAATGAGAACTGTCTTCACTTCGGGCGAGAAGCACTGTTTTCCTGGCTCTCCTCATCACAGGTTGCGGAACTTCCACAAAAACAAACTGAACAAGAGATAGGGAGAGACTAGGAGGAAGAGAAAGGGAAAAAGAGATCAGAAAGGAGGGCAGGAGAGAGATTGGAGGAGGGAGGGAAAAGGAGGGGAGAAAGGAGAAAGAAAGAAGTGTGGAGGGGTAGAGAGAGAAAGGGAGAGGGCACAAGATAGAGGACAGGACGGGGAGGGATTGGGTCATATAACTGTGTGGGGGCTTGGTAAACCCCAGTCTGGTTAGCAAGCAGGCTGAAGAGCACTGACCTGGTTGTAAGTCAAGGTTAGAGGCTGCTGGCTAGCAGGATTTTTTTAAAAAAACAAAAAACAAAAAACAAAAAACTATCTTTTCTCATTTTACATGCCAAATCTAGTTCCACTCCCTCCACCTTTACCCATCTCGCCCCCCCCCCACAATCACTCCTCAGAGAGGGTAAGGCTTCTCATGGGGAGTCAACAAAGTCTAGCACATTGCTTTGAGGCAAGACCAAGGCCCTCCCCCCTATATCTAGGATGAGCAAGGTCTCCCTACAGAGGGAATGGGTTCTAAAAAGTAAGAACAAGTAATAGGGATAAATCCTGGTCTCACTGCCAGTGGCCCAACAGTCTGCCCCAGCTATACAACTGTTACCCTCATTCAGAGGGCCTAGTTTGGTCCAATGTTGGTTCCCTCGCTGTCAGGCCAGAGTTGGTGGGCTTCCATCAGTTTAGGGAAGCTGTTTCCATTGGTATACTCATCATGGTCTTGACCTCTTTGCTCATATTCTCACTCCTCCTACTCTTCGACTAGACTTTAGGAGCTCAGCCCAATGCTCCGCTGCAGGTCTCTGCCACAACTTCCATCAATTGTTGGATGAAGGGTCTATGATGACATTTAAGATAGTCATCAATCTGACTACAGGGCAAGGTCAGTTCAGTTCTCTACTATTGCTTAGGGTTTTAGCAGGGGCCATCCTGTGGATCCTTGGGAATTTCTCTAGAGTGAGTTTTCTTGCTAGCCTCATAATGGCTCCTTCAATCAAGATATCTCTTTCCTTGTTCTCTGTCTCTGTCCTTCTCACATGAAGGAAATGCAAATCAAAACGACTCTGAGATACCATTTTATACCTGTCAGAATAGTTAAGATAAAAAACACTAATAATAGTTTATGCTGGAGAGGATGTGGAGTAAGGGGAACATTCCTCCATTGCTGGTAGGAATGCAAACTTGTACAACCACTCTGAAAATCAGTATGGTGGTTTCTCAGAAAATTTGGAATCCAGCAATACCACTCTTGGGCATGTACCCAAAGGATGCTCAATCATACTAAAGGACATTTACTCAACTGTGTTCACAACAGCTTTATTTATAATAGACAGAACCTGGAAACAACCTAGATGCCCCTCAAGTGAAGAATGGATAAAGAAAATGTGGTACGTTTTATACAACGGAGTACTACTCAGTGGTAAAAAACAATGACATCTTGAAATTTGCATGCAAATGGATGGAGCAAGAAAATACCATCCTGAGTGAGGTATCCCAGACCTATAAAGACAAACATGGTATGTACTCACTTGTAAGTGGATACTAGCTGTAAAGCAAAGGATAAGGAACCTGTAGTCCACGACCCCAGAGAAGCTAAGTAACATTGAGAACCCTAAGAGAAACATACACAGATTCCTCTGGGAAGGGGAAATAAACAAGATCTCCTGAGAAAATTGGGAGCATGGGGGAGAGGGAAGAAGGGAAGGAGTAAGGGGAAGAGGAGAGGACAAGGGGAGGAGAACTTGAGGAAACAGGTTGGGCCAGTGGGATTCTCCCAAGCCTCGGCAGAGTTGTGGAGAAGAAGCTCCATTCTTCTCTCTGGGTCCCCAAAGCCTTACGGATTAAATGAGGGGTATTGTCTGCTTTCTTCAGAGTCCACCCATTTAAATATCAATCCCATCTCAACACCACTCCCATGGAAACATCCAGAATAATGCTTGAGCAGGGAGCTGGGTGCCACAGCCCAGTCACTTGGCAAGTGACATCGATCTTCAGGAACACTGGGCCTGGGAACATCCTTGCCACACTGATATCAAAGCAGCGAGAAGTGGGTTCCAGGGCGGCCGGGCCTCGAACTCTTGTGTTCTCTTCATCATCTCTCACACTTAGATCACGTGCTGTCTTCCTCAGTGCTGATTGGAAGTCCGCAGTGCAGATGGAGCATTCCGCCCCCTGAGGGAGCAGAGAGAAGGGTTTGAGAAGCCTGCTTCCCACAGAGATAGATGCACTTTGGAAGTTTGTGGTATTCTGAGCTGCCTGCTCTGAGGAAGTAAAAGTGTCCCAGTGTGTGTACCTCAGAGACTCAATTTATGTTCAGGGAACACTCCTGAGAGATGGGAGTCCTTCAGGATGGCCTACCTCCATTAGGACTCTTGGTGTGCTAGGGTTGGTCTGGGTACAGAGACATCCTTGGCCATTCTGTGTCTCAGGTTTCCTCGGAACTCACTAGCCTCATGAACATTTGCACAGCACCAAAATGCGCCCTCTATGAGCTTTCGTTGCTCTTTCCTCATCCTGACAGAACTAGAGGAAGATTTCCTGGGGTGGAGTGAACCAGACACCCACTCCCCATCACTGCCCACCTGGAACATTCTGTTGCTCTCGAGTCTAACTCCCCCGTTCCCATCCTTGCCCTGCTTCTGGCCCTATCTCATATGTTTTTTTAAGTTTAAAAAAATTGTTTTTAAAATTTCTTTAAATAAATTAAAATTTTTGTTCTCTTCATTTGTTTTGCATGTAAGAATTTTAATTTAATTAATTAATTTATTTGCGCTGTGTGCACAGGTAGAATTACCACAGTGTGCCTGTGGAGGTCAGGAGACAGCTAGCAGCAGTTGGTGTAGGCCCCGGGGATAGAACTCAGTCTTCATGCTTGTCCACACCTTGGCTGCTGACGTCTTGCTAGACAACTGAGTGGCTCTTCTTTCAGTCTGTCACTTGCCTCACTTTGTCTGGAGAGAAGTTTCTCAGGGCTGCCTATCTTACAGACCCAGGTTCCCACGGTGATGGGTACAGGTGCTAAGGAGACTATTCCACTTCCCTCCAGACTCCCTTCTGCCTCAGCTCAGGCCACTCCATACTCCCTCCTGATGGCACAGTTAGGTGGCCTGTGGGTGATTCTAAGAGATGGTTCACTGGGGCTGAGCCAGTAAATAAAAAAGCCAGGCATAAATCTCTTACACCTATTTTCCTGTACCTCCTTCTTCACAAAAATAGATCACATTTATTTACTATTTGCTATATTGCTGGCCAATATTTACAACAAATAGTTGGAAAAGAGGGATAAGGGCCATCAAGATGGCTCGGCAGGCACAGGTGCTTCCTGACACCTAAGGGCCTCATTCAGTCCTGAAACTCCCATTGTGGAGGGTAAGCCTATTCACTTGAATTGTCTTCAGATACACACACACACACACACACACACACACACACACACACACACACACACACAGTGACAGTCTGTTGGGGAATATTATTTTCAGGTGTGTAACTTTTGATACTGCTGCATTTGTTTAGCTCTGTGAAGCTGTGTTACTGTGCCTGTCTAAAACACCTGATGGTCCTAATAAGAAGATGAACGAAGCCGGGTGGTGGTGGCACACGTCTTTAATCCCAGCACTCAGGAGGCAGAGGCAGGCGGATCTCTGTGGGTTCGAGGCCAGCCTGGTCTACAAGAGCTAGTTCCAGGACAGGCTCTAAAGCCACAGAGAAACCCTGTCTCGAAAAACCAAAAAAGATGAAAGGCCAAAAGTGAGGCAGGAGCAATGACAGGCGTGGCTGGCAGGCAGAGAGGATAAATAGAAGGAGAAATCTGGGAGGAGAAGAAGGAGCAAGAGAACAAGGAGAGGAGGACACCAGGGGCCAGTCACCCAGCCAGTCCAGTCACAGAGTAAGAAGGAAAGAAAAGTATATAGAAATAGAGAAAGATAAAAGCACAGACGAAAACGTTAGTAGGGATAATTTAAGAAACGCTGGCAAGAAACAAGCCAAGCTAAGGCTGGACATTCATAACTAAGAATAAGTCTCCGTGTGTGGTTTATTTGGAAGCCGGGTGGAGGGCTCCCCAAAAAGTCGAAAGAGTAAAACATCACACAACACTCTCTTGCAAAAGTAAAACTAACTCAAAGAGGGATGGAATTGGTAGAATAATGGTGGTTAGAATACGGACAGATGTGGGAGCCATGGTTGACTTGTGAACTGGAGGCATCATTTGCTTGCTGAGGGACATCTGGGGGTGGACAATACACACAATAAATAGGCACCCCCAAAGGTATGTGGGTTATAAAGACAGCTGTTCTTAACCAAGGCTGTTTCTGGTCCAGTCAAAAAGGCTCCAGAATCCCACTTTTTAAAACACTAAATAAATACAAGTTTAAAAATTATGGAAAAGCTGCTTGGAACACTTGAGTGCTACATATGAGCAATGGGGATGAACTTGTCAGCTCTGAGTTGGAAAAGGCATTCAAAGAGGCAAGGAGTGTAGAACATAATTTAATACAAATAAATTTTTAAAAATGCACTCCCAAAGAAGAAATGGGAAAGTTGTTAGGCTGTGCAGCAGGGGGCTTTCTAATTAGTGCCTACTCCTTGTGCCTGGCTAGCCTCTTGCCAGCATGCCAGCACCTTCCAGGCACACATTGCCCAGGGAAGGGACCACGTCCCAGCCTGCCAGCTGGCTCCCACGAGGTCCTTTGCAGGTTGGCTAGAGAAGTAGGAGAGCACCTCTGGTCAGGTGACCACTTTTGCCTCTTTGACCAGGACGTGCTTCCAAAACAGAGGGAGTCTCCCCAAGAAGCCTTGGATGCCAAAGTGCGGAACAGGACCCTCATTGTGCCTTGCTCCAGTTGCTGTCTCCCTTCTGCACCTCAGTTCCCAGTGTGAAAATTGCAAATCAAATCCCAAGTTGCTGCCTTCGGACCAGCACCTAGGGGAAAAGCCAGAGTCTCTCCTCGCCATAAATATCCCTAGCTCCAAGACGCCTGACGTCAGAGCGGGGCGGGCGGCGGCGCGAGGCCGGCCGGGAGGGAGCAGCCTGCTTTCTCCGGAGTCCCGAGCAGCCAAGGACCGAGCTGAGCTAGCAAAGCGCGGCGCTTGCGGGAAGCCGGGACAGCAACAACCTCGCCGCGACATGTGGGCCTCAGGGTAGGTGCAGCGCTGTGCAGCGCGGGGGACCTAGGCGCGGGACAACATCACCACACTTTCCTGTTGCTTCACTTTTGGCTACTGCGTCGGCGTCGGAAAGGCAACCCCTCCACCAGTCGCCTGTTTTGTTCTGGAACGTGTTTGCAGAGACTCCGACCCCCTGAGAGGGCTGCCCGGTGGCTGTTTGAGCGCGCAGGGGGAGGAGAGGGGAGTGTGTGCATCAGGGCATTCACCATACATTGCTTTGGGAAACTTTGGAAAACTTTTTAGTGGCTTTGGAAGCAGACTTCTATTTATTGACTTGAGTGAACAGACATAGACAAGCACCTCCTCTCCCAAAGCTGACAACTTCTTTGGAGCCTACTTTGCCCATTTCGGTGTGTGCATTCTCTTAGGTGGACTGAAGTCTTTCTAAGCCCCGGAGGTCCCACTTGCAGGGCCTTTGCAAGCAAAATGGGCAGCCCAGTGGAGTGGCTCTTGTTCTCCAGATAACGGGACCTTGGGCAGCCCAGAAGCCTCTGGGAGAGGAGTTCTCCAGGCTGGGGCCCTTGGCACCTGTGGGACAGCTCAAACTCTTTCTAAGCATGGTCGAAACTTGTCAGCGGTGGGATTCTGACTTAACCCATGAAGGGTCTAGTGTGACCACAGGTGATAGGGTGGGGGAGGAGGAGGGAGAGGAGGAGGAAGGAAAGGAGGAGATAACGATGATGGTGGTGCTGTAGTCCTGTGTCCAGCCCTTCCTCGGGAGCTGGGTGGATGGTTTCTGCCCCATGTACCAATGGTGGGCTAGCTCCAGGTTCTCTGGAAGGAACACAGGCTGCAGTGCCCAAAACAAAATGTATACTGGTAACATAAAGAGACTTGTCTGCGCTGTGGGCAGAGGGAGGGGGTGGTGGGGGAGAGCAAGACAGATTTTTATCAAAATTGAACACAGATTGCTGAAGTCTGGGCTTGGCTTAACTCTTCTCTCTCTGCTTTGCTGCTTCTCTGTAGTCCTGGGGAGCATGTGGCCAGTTCCTGGGAGTCTGGGAGGGAAACTCATACCGCCACATTTGTCTGAAAGTCCACAGGGAACAAAAGTCACTTTCTGACTTTGGAGAGATTTTCCAGTTTTGTGTTGTCCTTCTGAGTGTGGCCTCTGTTTCTCAGGTTCGAGGTTTTCTGGAAGAGGACAGGAACAGTGCCGTGTTTCGGGTGGCCATAGGGTGCACAGTGCATAGTCCTGTGTGTGCCCATAGCTGGGATCACACACAAGTGGAGAGAGAGCCTGGACTGGCAGCCATGGTCTCTCCAGAGATTCTGATTTACGTTTTGCAGGAGAGCCAACCAACAATATTTGGGTGGGAGGGAGGGAGCCTAGACTCACCCTGAGGGGGAGAAAGAGAGAGAGAGAGAGAGAGGACTAGGGGAAGGAAATCTGGAAATAAAAACAGAACCACAGGAAGTTGAGATTTGGGGAGGATTTTAAAAATTATACAAATTGACCCCCTGGGAAGTGCCGGAAAAGGCCGAGCAGGCAGCAATGTCATGGAGAAAGGGTCATGTGAGCACAGGGACAGCCTGCATGTAAAGGGTCCCTGTGAAGGCACATGGGGACTCCTGTTTACGCAGACATGACTGTGGTGTCAGTTCTTGCCTTGGGCATGGAAGTATTTCTCCCGTTTCTTTATTGACACTGTGAACTTCTTTCCACCCCCATTTTTTCTTTTAAAACAATAACACAAAAAGCTACACAACGGTGCCATTATTGTCCTGTTCCCGAGGAGTTGTGCACACTCTAGTGTCTGACTCTTTGCCGGGTTTTCAGAACTTCTCCAGATCCTGGAAGACTCGGGGAATACTTGTGCCCCCATCAGGACAAAAAGAGGAGAGACAAACTTCTGACTCTCCACTGGGGAAGGTGGAGGCTGGGCAGGCGGGACTCAGAGCACAGTCAGCCAGAGTGGGGGTGCCTTTGTGTCTGGAGAGCATGTGGGAGGCTGGGGTCTTCTCTGACAACTTACTTTCGCTCCCTGGTCTGGTTTCCCATATCCTGGCCTCCATGTTCTTTGACTCAGTATAGGAATGGTCCCCATCACTGGGCAGTCTTGGATTCAGAATCAAGAATGAAAAGAAAAATGTGTATTAAATAGAAGGGAATAGATAGAAACAGGGCTTGGGGCTTTCTCCTTTAATTTTCCTGAGGCCAAAAGAAGTGTTGCATTCCCTCGCTCCAGTCACTTAAGGTAGAAGATAATATTAAATCCTATTAATAGTGAAGAGGACAGGGGACTCACAGGAGAACTCCCACCCATATGTTTTTGCCCCGGTGCAGAACTCCTCAGAGAGCTCACAGTAAGAGGAAGGCTGACAGCCTTTGCAATGTGTAGGTTTTTTCTTTCCATGCATATCTGTGGAGTCTCCCTCTGGCCTTTTGCCACTAAGGGACCCTTGCCCAAGCTCACACGAGAGATGAATTTCCATGCATGCCATACTGGCTAGCTTTTGGCTTCTGTGCAGTCCCATTGGGTGATTGGTTAGCAAGGCACTTGAGCAATCCCTCCAGGGCAAACAGACATGGAACAGGAACAACACAGGTGTCATTGGTTTGGTAACCAATGACTCTCTAGATTTAGACTGTCAGAGACTGTATTGAGGGTTCCTGTCACAACCATGGGGTACAGAGGCAGCCTGCACTGTGAAGAGCATGGGACTGCCATGCAGCCTGCTGCTGGGCAGACAGAGACTTCTGGGAGAATGAGTATCTGGAACCACTAGTCTTCTGGACTTCTGATTCCTCATCTAGAGAGTGGATATACCAAGCACCATTAGTACAGAGCTGACATTTATGATAAAAGACTAAGAACAGAACCCAGGAATAATACACTCTCAATAAAGGGAATATTATATTTTTCAATATTTAGTTTTCCAGTCTTCAGGAGTTTGAATGATTTGGGAAGAAACATCCCACCCCATGTGGTCTTATATTTTCCATGATGTCAGACCAATGGCTAAAGTGCCTCAGGTTATCCCTGCTTCCTGAAGAAAAGGTAACTAGTGGGAATTGCCCATGAGTGTGCCCAAAGCTGTTATACTGATGACTGAGGCATGATGGGAATCTCTTTGTGAGTGAGCTGTTTGGAGAGGAAGAAGTCAACTCTGTGTGTGTGTGTGTGTGTGCATGCCTGTGTGCTCCTGTGTTTGTGTGTAGTACGTGTGCCTGTGGTGTGTGTGTGTGTGGTATAGTGTATGTTGTGTTCTCTGTGTGTGCCTGTGTGTTTGTGTGTATAGTATGTGTTTGGTATAATGTTGTGTTCTGTGTGTGTGTGTGTGCCTGTGTGCACCTGTGTTTGTGTGTGTGGTATGTGTGCCTGTGTGGTATAGTGTATGTTGTGTTCTGGGTAGGGGGTAGGGAAGGATTACAAGGTGGAGGTGTGTGGGTAGTCAGGAACTGATGGAGATTTGTATGGCAAGCCTTGGGCAAAGGTTAGTTAGACAGCCCCTGCTCATAAAGAGCTGTAAAGAGTGGAAGCTTGAGTTTCAGTGGGTAGAGTGTGTGTGTGTGTGTGTGTGTGTGTGTCTGTGTGTACGTGTGTGTGTGAGTGAGTGTGTGTACGTGTGAGTGTGTGTGTGAGGAGTGTGTGAGATATTATCCAGGGGAGTGACAACTCTGAAGACTGAAGGGGCATCTCTGCTAGAGGGAGCAGCTGCAGGGCTTCTTGGCCCATCCCAGAGCTTCTAAGTCATCCTTCAAGTTGACATTTAAGACTTTGAAGATCACATTTGTTTTTATTTTGTTCGAGTTTTCTCTTTAACCATGGCCTGGGATGACTCTTAAGCTTTTTAAGAGGCTCAGCCAGTGGCCAGCATCTCTTGAGATGGCCCAGATTGGGGGTCAGTGGATTCCTTCTTCCTGGCCGCATTGACTGCTTCCAACTCTCTCCTCACATTTTTTTGGTTTGTTTATTTTTTGTTTCATTCTGAGGCCCTCAGCTGATGCTGCAGAGGGAGGAGGTGTCTGGCTTTGAACCCATGTATTTTGCTAGTGCTTCCCCAGGCTCATCCGATGATGGTCACGTATAGGAACTGTGAGTTTCCTCCTAGCTTCTCTGTAAACAAAGATAATCCAGAAACATTGGTTAAATGAATGAACAAAATGCCATAGACAAGGAACAGGCATCAACAGACAGATGCAACCTTTGCATACTATCATATAAGCAACATTGTATTAGAACACCAGCATGCCCGTCTGTTTATGGTTTTTTCCCATCACGTCTCCTGTTCTGTCTTATGATACCGGGTCGACATTTTGACTTTTCACCTTAGCAGTCTCTCTGGCCAATTACCAGCAATTAGGCGAGCCACCATAGTCATAGCTTTCGATGGGGGTGGGGGTGAGTGGGGGGTGGAGGGTGGGTGTCACCCATTGGGGGCAGGGCAGTTTTTACTATCATTTCCATTTTTGAGACAGGAAAACTGAATGGAAAGGGGAAAGTGATTTGCGGCATCTTGGCACAAACAAGGGATGAAATCAAGAATGGTGTGCAGTTTTGTTTTTGTTCCTTTCTAATTCTAGAATCCTTCCTCTTAATGGCAATGATCTTCCCTGAACTATTTACTCTTATCTTGTTCATGTCTGAGAGCAGGGGCTGGAGCCAGGTAAGGCTAGGGTAGTGTGTGCAAGCATGATACCCTAAGTTCAAGTCCCAAGAACCAAATTAAAAACATCAACAAACACAAACAAGAAGCATGGTACCCTGTGTTCATTGTAGTCCTGGCACTGGGGAGGTGGAGACAGAAGGATCTCTGAGGCTCTCTGTCCAGCGAGCCCTACAGAGCCAGTGATCTCCAGGTTAGTAAGAGGCTCTGTCTCAAAGAAACAAGCAAACAAACAAACAAACAAATAAACAACAACAACAAAGTAGGCAAGCATCTAAGGAATGATACATGAGGTAGACATCTGGCTTCCACATACACGTATACACATGAGCACATGAAATCACATGTGCATGCACACTTATACACGTGCACACACACACACGTACACACACAGAAGTCAGGTAGTAGTAAATGTTTCCAGCCTCATACAGCATGCAGATACCTCTAGGTGATAGGATAGGAAGGGTGATAGTCTGGGGGAGTGTGGATGACCTAGGGTCTATGGATGAGCTTTGAGATCAAGTGTTTTGTGATTTGAGTTTTGTCACCACCAACCACAAGCTCTTTAGCTTTTCTCTGTCTTCTTAGACTGTTAATGAGAAATACAAACATGACTGCACCTCAGGGTTGTGCTGAGATGAACTGAAACTCCATAGGAAGAATCTAGAAAAACACTCAATGTCCAGGAAAATGGTCATGCCTTCCCTCGCTCCAGGTCTAAGTTCAGAAAGTCCATGAGTTGGTCATTGGTCTATGAGTCAAAGTAAATTAGCCGTTTACTTAAAGCTCTTCAACAGTGCCCAAAGATGAGGTATCTGACTGGAGCTGAAGACCTTTGTACAAAAGCAGAGCACAGGTCTGTGCTCCCCGTGCCAGGCAGAAGGTGGCCCTATGTGACTACTGGAACAAATAAAAGGTTTGCAGCTCACTCATCCACAAACCTGAGCTGGGAAAAAGTGAGCCATGCATTTTGTTTTAAAATTTTCAAATTAGTGGCTGGAGAGATGGCTCAGTAGTTAAGAGCACTGGCTGCTCAGGCAAGGAACCTGGATTTGGATCCCAGCACCTGAATGGAGGCCAAACAACCATCTATAACTCCACTTTCAGGGCATAGGGTGCCCACTTCTAGCCTCTGCAGGCAGCACACACACGGTGCACAGACTTTCATGCAGGCAAACACTCAAACACATAAAATGAAAATAAAAACATTCTAAAAATAAGAACAAACAAAACAAAACAAGCAAACAAAGACAGCGAGCTCCCAAACAGGGTTTGATGAGATTGCTAAGTGGTTTAAATGCTTGGGTTTAGACCTCCAGGAAGCCATGCAAGTTCTGGGTAGTGTGGTGACCTGCCTGAAATTCCAGCCTGGAAAGGTGGAGACAGGGGATGCCCAGAGCAAGATGGTTAGTGAGACTAGCCATAGCAGTTTGATTAAGAGACCCTGCTTCAGTGAATAAGGTGGAAGAGTGATGGAAAGTATTTCCAACATTAATCTTGGTCCTCCATAGGCACACATGCACATGTGCTTGCTTGCTCACTCACACATGCAAAAAAACGCATAAACACATATGCATATTTCATATACACAATTCCTCTCAAATATTGTCTTGATTCAAAGAGTCAAAGTCAGTCAAACCCTGGTTCAAAACATTATGAAGGCCGTTCCTAACAGAAGCCAATAGTAATGAGACTGCTTGGTAACCACACTACATATCTGAGAAGCACTCTACAGTTTGTAATGAGACTGCTCAGTAACCATGGCCATGTATCTGAGCAGCACTCTACAGTTCAAAGGCACACGGTCTCATTTAGACATCACAGTAATACCATGAGATGGACATTTGCCATATTTTACAGCCCAAACTTGAAAGGTTTAAAAGTTTAAAAGATTTATGCTGTCTCACATAATTAATAAGCGGCAAGAGGTAGAAAGCAAGTGCCTCGCAGAGTGGGTCCACTGTGGCTAAACACAGGGGACTTGTAAAAGCATCGGTATCCAGACCTACCCTGAGGACATGCCTCCTCTCCCTCCCCCCCTTCTCCCTCCCCTTCCTTCCCTCTCTCCTTTTCCCCTTCTCCTCCCCCCTCTCCCTCCCTGTGTGTGTGTGTGTTCATGTGTGTATTCAAGTGTGTGCATATATTTGGAGGTCAGGGTAGGTGTCAAATGTCTTCCTCAGAAACCTCCATCTTATTTTTTTGAGACAGGGTCTCTTACTGAACCTGGAACTCAGCAATTGGCTGGCTGGCCAGTGAGTCACAGTGGGTCACAGGCTCTCTATCTCCACTTCCCAGGCTCACCTGCATTTTTTTAAATTTGGGTTCTTGGGGATCTAACTCAGGTCCTCATGCGTGTATGGTGAAAACGCTAATGACTGACCCATAATCCTAGCTCAGCATCTGTAGTTTTATTAGCTCCCATGGTGATCTGAGGTCTGAGCTGAGAAGCACCCATCTAAGAGAAAAGGGTAAAGCACCTGTAAGACCCAAGTCACAGGTGAAGCAAACAGGCTCCAGCTGCATGATGGCGGGCAGCACGCTGTGGGCTCCACTTGCTTCCCCAGAACCTAGAAGAATGCATGGCACGGAGCAAGAAAGATAATCAATAAGCTTGTCTAAATAAATGAATGACTAAACAAAACACCATAGATGGGCACTGGCAACTGCAGCAGCCGATCCAGCCTGTCACCTATTTTATAAATAAAGTTTTATCAGAACATTATTTATTACTATTAGCTTTGAATGCCATATAGTTAGTTGTTCTGCCATCATTTATATCTGCTTCTTCTTGACTGTCTATGGCTGTTTTATGCCACAGAGGCGTGGGTGACAGGGACTTTATGACCTTCAAAACAAGCTAGTAGCATAGGGAAGGTCATTACAGTGTGGCCTCAAGAATCAGCCTTCTAGAATAGGACTAAAGAGTAGGGGCAGAGAAATGATACAGTTGTGAAGGTGCTTACTTCAGAAGCATAGGAAGCTGAGTAGGAGCCCCCCAAACCCACGTTTACAAACCACTAGGTGTGGTAGCACTCACTTGTAATCCCATCGCATGAGAGACTAGACAGGTGGATCTGTGGGGCTTGTTGAGCAGTAGCCTAATCCGTGCACCCGAGGTCAGATAGAGACCCTGTCTCAAAAACAAGGTGGGCAGTGCCTGAGGAATGACACCCAGGTTCATAGCTAGCCTCCACTGCCCACATACACACATGAATGCATAGGTCTACACATGTGCACATGTATACACACAAACATGCATGAAGGCACACACAAAGACACAAGTAAAACACTCCAAACAGAAGAGAGAAAAAGAGAGGTTTTGGAGTCAGTAAATTCAGGTTTAATTTCTGACTCCCCCACTTACATATGGTACGATTTTTCTTGCCTATGCGATTCTTCATTTCCCATCTGAGAAATGGGTGTCTAGGCAAGTCAATACCTTTCTCGAAGGTTAATGAGAGTTGCCAGCACTTCATGGGGAGCTTTGCTGTAGTCACTAGTGACCAGCCAAGCAGAGAGACTGTTAGGACGGTTAGAGTCCAAGTGTGAACCCATCTTCACCAGGAAATGCTGGGGGAAAGTACAGGGAGCTGTGTGGCATGGTGGAGGATGATGTGAGGTTTCTGAGATCTGGGTGGCCTTGCAAAGCAGCAGGTGAAGATCAGGCCAGGTTGGGTGAGTGAGGAGTGCCCACAGGCCAGTAGGCATGTCTCTGGAAAAGTCTGTCAGCTTGTTAAAGTAGGTTTTATGGTGCTAAGTGTAGTCAGAGGAATTCCCGGCCTCTAGTCCCTTGTTTGTCGTCCCACCTTCCTGGGAGACGTTTCCTTCTTCTGTCTTCCTGACCTGCTCAGCCAACATCGTGTTGTCTCTCGTGCTCTTCCCTCCATCTCACTACACTACTCAGAAACACCTCTGAACATGTCTCTGCAGTCACCTTCAGGCTCTCTATAAATATAGGACTCTTAAGAGCCAAGATGCATTGCAGAATTCGCCCCTCTTAATCCAATAGGGCAGTCATGGCTGAGCTTACCCTTGGTTGATGGCTGAGCCTCATCCATGGGCTAATGGAAATGGCAGAGCTAACAGCCACCACTACATGGACAATGACCACCCAGTGCCCTGTCCCTGCATGCCTTCGGGGGCCTACTACCTGGAGTGCTTCTCCTAGCAGGTAGTCAGGGAGATAGAATGATGGAATGAATAGAAAAACAACTCTTGGAGTCCTTGTCAGCAAATGTGAAAAGTAGGATTTTGGTTTGTCTGGCTTTTCACATCTATGTATCAAGAACATTGGGCATTAGCTTGGCACAGTCAGCTTTTGATAATGTTCACTGATATAGCAACAGAGAGGGGCATGGTTGCAGAAACACCAAACAATAGAGGAGCCCCTGAGGATACTGCTTTATAGATTTTTTTTAAAAAGTGTTGAAGTTCCTACAAAATTTTATTTTTAGTTTGTTTTATGCAGATGGTGTTTTGTCTGCATGTATGTCTGTGCGCCATGTACATGTCTTGTGCCATGGAGGCCAGGAGAGCATGTTGGATCTTCTGGAGCTGGAGTCACAGACATTGTGAGCTCTCACGCTGGAGCTGGGAATCAAACTGGGGTGCTCTGCAAGAGCAGCCAGTGCTGTAAAATGCTTAGCTGTCTCTGCAGCCTCTGCTTTAAAGATCTCAGCAGCAGATTAGTGGTGGATATAGACTGCATGTGTGCTAATGTTCAAATGAAGTTCTTTTGGGATGCCTGTAGGAAGATCACATAAAATTCTTCCCCTTGACATGATTTCTTTTGGTAATCCCCAAGTGGACCTCGGCTGTGTTCTCCAGGCCTCTGCCACACACATGCTGCTATGCAGGTAATTTTGGAAAATCAGCAGGGAAGGGCAGATGGATCAGTCCGTAAAATGCTACTGATGGTGCAAGCATGAGAACCCATGTTCATGTAGCACCCATGTAATAATCTCAGTGCAGAGGCACAAAGCAGTAAGCACAATGTTGGGCGCATGTGTGTGTGTGTCTGTGTCTGTCTCTGTGTGTGTATGTCTGTGTGTGTGCCTGTGTGTGTCTGTCTCTGTGTGTGTGCCTGTCTCTGTGTGTGTATGTCTGTGTGTGTGTGTGCATCTGTCTATGTGTGTGTGTCTGTGTCTGTGTGCATATGTCTTTGTGTGTGTGTCTGTGTGTCTGTGTGTGTGTGTGTAAAGTGATAGAGGAGGACACTCAGCATCAATCTGTGGCCTCAAGATATCACATATAAGAGAGCACACTCACTCACACCCCCGCCCTGCGCATCACATACACACACGTCATCACCACCACAACCGAATAATATAATTCTCACCTGGTGGTGTCTGTGGTCCAACACTGTCTCCTGTGAGCTGGAGATACTGGCATCCTTTTCTCACAGAGTTACCAGGAGAGCTGATGCCAAGGTGGTGTGTGACATGACACTGAGTCTCTATAACTCCTCGCGCTGTAACAGCAGGTAGGAACTCGTTTCAGAGGAACCGTGTTTCCCTCAACCTCTGTGGGAGGATAGACACTATGAAAAAGAGTATTTTCTCCACAGGGAGCTGTCCCGAGCCCCTTCCAGGAGACAGCCAGCTCATGTTGTATTGTAAAAAGGCAGGAGAAGCTGGAGCTTTGACAGGTAAAACCAAGTTACCCTTGGCCTCTTCCCCAAGCTCATCCGAAGGGAATGGGTCTATATAGGGAAAAGCAGGACCAGGCAGATAGCTATGTCACTGTCCTGCCTGCACACAGGAGGGGCTGGGTCATTGTTCTTTGGGGACCCCCTCCACCTTGCTAGGGCTTCCTTGAGATGAAGAGCGGTCTTGGTAGGGCACGCCACCTCCTTGACTGTGTAAGTTTCCATGTCACACTTGTGTGGCTCTCTCTGCCAGACCCGACGCCTTGTGGAGGTTTATTTCTTCCTTTTCTGTCCCCAGCATCCAGGCTGCTGGTCTGGCACGGTACTTGAAGCATTCCGCCCCTCGGGTTATGTACACTCATCACCCAGCCTGCGCGCCAAAGCAAAGCCTACTTGTATGAAACAAGCTTGATATGCCAAGCTCAAGGGCACAGCCTCAGAGCCCACCTTAAGGCTGCCTGCCCCAGGGGATCTTCCTTGTTCTCCCTGAGGCAACACAACCTCCAACTTAATATCCTCTTGACCAGGGTAGGGTTGCAAGAGAATGCCACCAGGTAAGAGAGGAGATCTGGGGGAGCTATGTCAATACTCCCCCAGCCAGAAATAGCTTCAAAGTTAGTTGGAAATGAATTCAGTTTCTGTGGACTTTGGCAGTAGAAGAACTAACCTTTTTAACTCTCATTTTTGATTATTTTTTTTTATTTTTTTAAGGCAGGGTCTCATGTATCCCAGGCTGGCCTTGAATTTTTTATACTCTTGCCTCTGCCTCACAAGTGCTGGGATTACAGGTGTGCACCACTATACTGACTTTAACCAGTGCTGGGGTCAAACCTGGGGGCTTCAGGCATACTAGGCAAGTGCTCTAACTGAGCCACATCCCTTAGGGTTTGTTGCTCTCTGTTTCCAGTCTTCATCGGCGTATTGAGACACTGCAGTTGGACAGAGCTAGAATTAGGAACTGCTCTGCCCTTCAGAGACTCCTGGAAGGAGGTAAAGATGTTGGGATCCATTCACTCAGTGGCCGCAGGGACTGGCAGAGCTGATGAGACTCCTTCACTGTGGGAGACGGTGCAAGTTTGGTTTTCAAGCATGATGTGTGCTCACTTGCTCACTCTACTTCTGACGAGTTATGTGACCTTGCAGAGCCGCTTCAGTTGTCTCCATCTCTTCGTCTGTAAATGAATTCATATGTAAATAAAGCTGATGCATGTTTGCCCTAAAAAAAAAGAAAAGAGAACCACACCTGGTATGTAGTGAGGAACACTAGGAAGCCTTTGCATTGGTGCTAATGAAGAAGATGATGATAGTAGTAAAGATGATGGAGATAGTAAGGAGCACCAGGAAGCCTTGGTCTTGGTGCCATAATGCAGAGATGATGAAGAAGATGACGATGAAGGTAAAGATGACGATGGAGAAAGATGGCCAGTCTCATTAGCTGTCTGTCCAGCAATCTATATTGTTGTCTAGCACAGAGTTCAACAAGACATTTGTTAAATAGAGCATCCCACTGACTTTTACTGCATGTCTGCTGCTTACTTAGTCAATGCTCACATTTTGGGGCTCAGGAGATTGCTTGGTGGGTAGAGCACTTGCTGTGCACACCTGAGGACCTGAGCCTGGATCCCAGCAGGGTGTGGTGGTAGCACCTGTGACTCTAGTAGTTGTGGGGTGGGGTCAGAAACCAGAGGATCCTAGGGACTTGCTGGCTGGACAGCAGTGGTGAGTAGGTGAGCTCCAGGTTCAGTGAGACTCTGTGTCACAGGTGAGGGTGAGACAATAGAGAAGATACCTGGTATTGACCTCTGACCTCTACGTGAGCATGCATGAGTGGGTACACCAGCATGCACATATGCACACACACACACACACACACACACACACACACACACACACACACACACACACAAATAAAAATTTACACTGACTTTTTATTTAAGTTTTGTGTGATTTACAAAATAGAGTTTAAAAACATATAGTTCAACAGAATTTCAGAAATTATACAAACCTGTGTAGTCAGTGCTCAGACCAAGTGGCAAACATTCCAGATCCTTCTTCCCAAGATGATGCCAGTGCTTCAGTTCTGGGTTTTGTCCCTTACACATGCCTGACTTCTTGCACGATGGAATAGTGTTTCTTGGTCATGAGTTTCTTAGAAACAAGAGCATGGTAGACACTCACTCCTCTGGCTTCTTCTGTTTGCCATAATGTTGCCTAGAATGTGCATTCTCACTGGTGGGAAATATCTCGGGTGCAGTGTAGAAATCCCTCTGTTTATCCATTCTTCTCTTACTGGGCCCTTGGGTGGCTTCCAAGTTTGGGACTGCTGTGGATAGCCTTGCTGGACATGTGCACCTGTCATCTTGGGTGAGCACTCAGATGTAGTTCTGTTGGTGTGTTTCTGGGAGTGGACTTGCTGTCTCATTTGGGCTGTGAGTATTCAGCATTAAGAGCCATGGGCTTATGCCATATTTTCCATTTCCTTTTTTTAAAGGTTTATTTTACTGTTTTATATGTATGTTTGTCAATGGGTGTGAGCACATAAGTGTGGGTCCCCACAGCATCTAGAAGAAGGTGTCAGAGCCCTTGGAGCTAAACTTAGAGTCAGTGGAAAGCTGCCCAGTTGGGTTCTGGGTACTAAACCTGACCTGCAAGAGTAGCAAGTGCTCCTAATGCCGATGAAGGAACAGGCAAACCTGGTAATGCAGGGTCTTGATGCCGATGGTTCCTGCTCCACCTATATGAGAGTTTGCATGATCTGGGAGGCCTGCAGAAGGAGGTCCTCTATACCAGACATAGTTCCTGATGTTTTTTATTTCTCTGCTCAACCAGATCCTTGCAGCAAACTTTTGAGATGAGTATATTTAAGCTTTCTCACAGATGAAGAGCCTGAAGCTTAGATTAGTAAACACAAGTATTCCCCCTTGCCTCTTCCTTCTGTCTATGTGTATAGGTGTGTGGTGTGTGCGTCTGTGGTGTGTGTGTGGTGGTGTGTCGTGTGTTTGTATATAGTGTGTGTGGTATGTGCATGGTGTATGTGTGCATGCATGTGCATGTGTGTGTGCGCGCGTGTGGTTTGTGTATGTGTGGTGTGTGCATAGTGTGTGTGTATGTGCATGTGTGTGGTGTATGTATGGTGTTTGTGCATGCATGTGTGGGTATGTGATGTGCATGGGTGTGTGTCTGGCATCTGTGTGTGCACTATGTGGTGTGTGTGTGTGTTTGTGTGTGGTTTATGTTTATGTGTGGTATGTTATGTGGTGTGTGTGTTTGTGTGTGGTGTGTGTGTAAGTGTGTGTGAGAGTGCATGTGTGCATGCATGTGTGTGTGATGCACATGTGGAGGTCAGAGAACAACCTTTAGGAATCAGTTCTCTCCTCCTACTGTGTGTGTCTGGGGTCAGCTGCCAGGTTTATGTGGCAAGCACTTTGGCCTACTGAACCATCCTGCCAAGCCCTTCAATGGCTTTGCCTAAATCATATAGGAGGAGACCTGTCAGAGCCAGGGTAGGAATCTAAAATGATGAGTTGAAACCTATACACTTTACAATCCCTGGGAGGGGGGCAGGTCTTTTAGCATAGGAGCTCCTTGGGGGTGGTCTCTTTAGGGCCTGTGTAGACTTGTGAGAGGAGATGCTGTGGAAAGAGGAGCCAAAAGAAGGCAACTCAGTGGCCTTGGGAAGCCAAATTGCTTTTCTAGCCAGGGACTGTTGGAGAAAGCCATGAATTTCCTGGAAGGCAAAGGCAAGCATATAATTTGCTGTCTATACCAGGACTCTCTTGAGAGTAAAGGGGTGCTTACTAAATGGGACGGTAGGGAGACAGGCACAAAATGAGACTGTCCCCGGTGCACTGGGGTGTTTGTTCACGCCCTGGAAGTATCAAGGGCATCACTATGGCTACATAGTGACCTTGAACTTCTTGTTCTGCTACCTCCATCTCCCAAGTGTTGGGATTATAGATGTATGCCCCACCATGCCAGTTTCTGCAGTGCTGGGAATTGAACCCAGGGCTTAATGCATGCTAGGCAAGTACTTGAACATCTAAGCCACACCCTAGGCCTCTATGGCTTATGTTTAATCCATACTATCTGTCTGGAGTCATGGGCAATGTTTTCTGTTCATACTAAGACTGGTTCTACTTTTCATTCCCCTCTTGTACTTATTCCTGTCAGATGCAACTGTAGCAAGCTGTTTCCAGTGTCAGAGGTCACTGTGCTGGTACATATTCCCATGAAGCTTCTAGAAGGCTAGGATTCCCTTTAGCCACCATGGAACTGATGATTGCTATCATGGGCACTTGCTATGTATACCTTTTTCGATGTATGACCCTTATTTTATTCTCTCTGCCATCTGGTCTGTTTATGTGCAGAGAATGAGGGATTAGCCATGAGTCCTTCCTTTTTCTGAGCTGACTAGTATTCTATTGGTTTGGGGAAATCAACAAGTATGTCTATGTGTGTATGTGGGTATATGTGTGTGAAAAGGACAAAGAACAAAAGGTGGGTTAACTTGTAGAAGGAGGAGTGGGCTGCGTCCCACCGCCCAGGTAGCTTAATCCCCAAAATAACCACACAGAAATTGTATTAATTAAATTATTGCCTGGCCCATTATATCTAGCTTCTTCTTGGCCAACTCTCACATCTTAATCTAACCCATTTCTATTAATTGTGTTCACCACGAGGTTGTGGCTTACCGGGAAAGATTCAGCATGTCTGACCTGGCAGCTCCATGGTGCCTCTTTTTTTGCCTTCTTCCTCCCAGAATTCAGTTCTGTCCCTCCCACCTATCTAAGTTCTGCCCTATCAAAAGGCCAAGGCAGTTTCTTTAGTCAACCAATGAAAGCAACACATAGAAAGAAGGACCATTTCCCCCTTTCTGTTTAAATAAAAAAGGCTTTTATTTTAACATAGTAAAATTACATATCACAAAACAGTTATCAAGCAAGAATTATAGTTATAATATTTATATATATTTTATCTTTTAGCATAACAAAAGAAAACTATAATTATCTATCTATTCTTCAATTCCATCAAAGACTCCAGAAGGATATAATATTATCTAAGTAAATGAGAAGTAAGCAACTTCCAAAATTCTAGAAATGACTGAAACATCTCACTGCCTGTACAGTCACCCAAAGTTCTTCTGTACCATTGGGGCATCCATCTTCAGCCTACAGGCCCATAGTATCCAGCAGACTTTTCCACGAAGCAGGAAATTTTAAAGATAATTCAGTCATTTTCTTTTGTATCCTGCAGAATGTCTCACAGACTCTTTCATGAAACAGGAACCCCGAAGGCAAGGAACAACCCTTAGGCAAGTTGAGCAGTCATCTCTCTGTGGGTTTTTCATTCCAGTTTATGCATCAGTCCAGGCAAGAGCAGTTTCTTGCCCAAATGGCTATAAAACTCCATAAGAAGCCTCTTCGATGTCTATCTTTCTCTTGAAGTAGCTTGGTGCTGCCAGGAGCAGATGTGTCTCATTGTCATGAAAAGCCCTAAGTTATTAAAACATTTTAAATTCTGTAGTCTTTGAAAGATATGAAGAATGCCTATCTAACTGAACTATATCTCTATATATTTAGAAAATTTAACATGACTACTGCTTGACTATTATTGATGATTATCTATTAAAAACCTATAATTTCCTAATTATACATTACATTTTTAAATGAACTACATAATCGTAATACCTTAATCAAGAGCAGAAATATACATACAACAAGATTGACCTTAAATTTATATCAATAAAACCAAATCCATACCAATGCAAATTATTTATATCTATATCATATCCCCCTTTAAATGTAAACAAACAGTTATAAACAATATTTGGGAATATGGGCGTAGTGTGTTGGCATTTGGGCCAGGAGGTGGGTGAACTCTGCCTTCCCCTGAGAACTGAGCCATCTTCCTCTACACGGCACTGAACATTCCTTGGTCTCAGTCTTAACCATGTGTGGAATGGAAATGGTGGCCATCCTAGGGAACAGGACTAAAATATGTCAGGTTAGGGAGCAGTGTGCAGTACATTGCAAAGCTTGGTTAATTCTTATCTGTTAAGGATTGTGGTCGGGCACTGTGAGGGGAGCTGGGTGCCAGGCGGTATGTGCTGAGTTGAAGGGACAGTGTCTGTGGTAATTCTGAGGACTGGAAGCCATTCCTAATAAATAAAGGAGGAATCAGCAAATTTTTCAAGACCTTGGGGATTTGATGTGTCAAGATAAGGATGAAAAGGGTAGTTAATTCCTTATGAAGGCCACAGCTGTATTCCACTAGATTCTGGAATAACAGCGAGCGGCATAGGAGAACTCGGCTGTGTTTAGCAGAAGCTTCTGTATAGGCAAGGCCTGTGCTGAGCCTGAGGACTGGAATGCAATGCCAGTCACGAGGAGGGCAGCCTTGGAGCCAGAGCCCCAGTTTCCTCACCTGTAAAATGGTGAGAGTCATGATATGTACCTTCAAAAGAAGATTAAATAAGTATGTTCAAAGTACTCAGGCCTGGCTGAAGAAACAGCTCAGCAAACACTGGCTGTGCTGGTGTGAGGACTGAGTTCAGATTCCCAGAACCCAGGTGAGAAACTAAATGCTGCAGGGCACAAATCCCAGTTCTCCTCCCGTGGCTTGGGAAGTGGAGACAGGCGTGTCCCAGAAGCTCATAGACCAGCTCTCCTGGCATACAGGGCCTTGAACAACAAAGACATACTGTCCTGAACAGGTAGGTGGGGGCTAACACCCGAGGTTATCCTTTGACCTCCACATGTGTGCTGTGACGTGAACATGCTGGCATTTACAGGTATGTTAGTACCCACACATACCACACAAACAAACACAAGCAAAAAAATGAAAAGTTTTTAAATTAAAATGTATTTATTTAATTGTGTATTGTGAAGGGGTGAACATATATATATGGAGCTCAGAGCACAACTTGTCGAGATTGGTTCTCTCCTTTCACTGTGGGACCCAGGGATCAAACTCAGCTTACCAGGCTAGGCAGTAAGTTCTTCTACCAACTGAGCTGTCTTGCTAGTTGCAAAAGATTTTTTAAAAGATGTATTCAGAATAATTCCCAGGTTAAAGGGTGCACCTCCTACAGTACTGTTACTCTTCAGGGTGTTTTCTTACATCCCAGATTCTAGGCTCTATCTAAGCAGGACTTGATAGGAAAGAATCACCCTAAGGTATATGTTTTAGATGTCATCTACATCCCGAGCAAGTGAGGCTTTTTATTTCTTTAAGTTCTTCACTACTGAACCTAGAGAATGGGATGCAGAGTGGAAGAAGAACCATCTTCCAGGGAGCATAGATGGAGGGCCTCCTGGATCAGTGCAGTTGAGTGACAGGAGGCCCTATTCCGGTGCACTTCCAGACTAGCTCAGACACTCACTACCATCCCTGGACCAGGGGCTCACAGATAGATGGGTTTTCAAATGTTCCAGAGTCTTCCAGGAGAAGGATTCTGGAGTGGAGGAGGGACACACCTCAAGTTGAAGGCATTTTGAATCTCTTTCTGAGCGTTTGTAAACAAAAAGACATCATCTCCAGGTAGCCACTGTGGGAGGAGCAACTTCAACCCCTGGCATGGTAGACATAGTTGCTCCCTATAGCAGGAAGATGGACAGACAGCTCCTGTGGCTCCATCGTTCCTGATTCTACAGGCATGTGTCTCACAAGTGAGGGCTCCGTGACAGCATCCTGATCCTCTTGTAAACAAGGCCAATGAAGTCTACAAAAAAGACATTCCTCACATGGCTCATCTGGGGACTGCTGGGACTTCTGCTCTTAGGCCGTCCTGGCTGGTGTGAAGTTCCCTGACAAGCTTCATCTCACAGCAAGGAAAGGCAGTGCTCCGTCTGCTTCTAGCGTCTCTCTCTAGATTGTCCAATGAAGAAGTGAGTTCAAACTGTTTTGAATCAAGAAAATATTCTTTGGCTTCCCAAATCATGGAAGCATAGCGTAGCTGTAATATTACCATGGTACTGTGCACTGATAATTGCATGAGAGGATGCCAAAGCTCATTGAATTCAGGAAAGTACATGGATTTGAATCATGTAGTGTTGGACTGGAGAGATGGCTCAGCGTGGTTAAGAATTCACTTGCAAATGACCACAGTTCAGCTCCCAGCACCCACGTGGTGTCTCCTAACCATCTGTAAGTCCAGTTCCAGATCTGTTGCCCTCTTTCCACTTTAGCAGGCACCAGGCACACAGACGGCACACTTACACACATGCAAAGAAAACACTTGTAAAATGAAAGAAATACAGTTAAAAAATTAAAAATCACAAGACAGAGGAGGCCCATTCCATATACAGATTTTCTCAAAACTTTGTGCCATGCGTATGTTGGAGATAGAGCCAGAGAACTTCTTCCCACGGAGAATGCTAGTAAATGGATATGAACATTTTGTTTTGAAAGGCAATTCGGTTCTATCTATAAAACTGAGGATGTACTTAGCCTCTAACCCAGCAATTTCACATCCTTTTAAGTTTAGAGAGATTTTAATGTATGTGAAAAAGGGGACATATTCAGGTATTTTCTCTACAGCACGAATTAAAAGCACAAAAGTAGTCCAAGTGTCTATTATCCACCTGAAGGCTGGCTAAGTAATTTGATGCTAATAGATTGGGATAGGGTGCAGTTTTTCCAGATGAGGACCTCTGAAAAACATGCTACTGAGCTCTAATCAATGCAATATTCAGTGCAAAACAACAAAAAACAAGTTGCAGAAGCATGTCCCCAGCAGTAACATTAGGCACAGTCATAGTCTCTCATTGTCAGCTGCTTGTGTGGGGACTAAAGGGTAAAGTCAGGTTGGAGAACGTCTTATTTAGTGCCTGTCACCAAAGAGATGGCAGAAGCGACGCAGGCAGGGATAGAAGGTTCATCTTGGCTCCCAGCTTCAGGTGACAGTATGTTTGGTGGGGACAGTGTGACCACTGAGGTGGCTCCACTCAGAGTGGCAGGGGAAGGAGGCAGTGGCTTTCCATGTCCTAGCAGGTCAAGAAGAAGAGAGCTTGGGCTCATAGCAGAAATAGACACAGCTCTTAAAGCCCTTCCACCACCTCACTGACCCGTTTCTGCTATGTTGATCACCTCCGCAAACGGTGCAGCTAGCTGGGGACCAAGCTTTCAAACACGTGCGCCTGGAGGAGGGGCTCATTCAAACAATCACCGGGAATAACCACAGATATCAGAGAAGGGGCTGGGGCCCTTTCCAGAGGAGGTGAGGAGCACCAGGCAAAGGCGGCTTACACCAGTAACATTTTATTTCCTATACTGAATGGTAGGCCAGAAATGTTTATTCCATGTGTTTGTAGGTTTGTGGTATAAGTTTGTACCTGTAGTGGTATGTGCATGTATGTGTATGTGTGTACGTATGTGTGTGTATGTGTGCACACATATGGGTAAATGTGTGCATGTGTATGTATGCGTATGTATGTCTGTATGTATAAGTGTATGTGTACATATGTGTACGTGTGTGCATGTGCGTATATATGCATGTATATGTGTGTATATGTGTGTGTGTGTGCATATGTATGTGTGTATGTGTGTAGGTCCATGGCCAGCTTCAAATGTCTTCCTTGATCCATCACCCTCCACCTTATTTTTTGAGACAGGCTTTCTTACTGAACCCAGCACCCATGAGCTTGGCTTGGGTGACAACAATTCACTTTCTGGATCCTCCTGTCTCTGCCCTACTCCATCCCCAGCTCTGGGGTTATAGAGACACATAGCTGCACCCCACTTTTACAAGGGTATTGGGAATTCCAACTCAGGTCTTCATGCCTGCATGGAAGGTGCTTCCAGTCTGAGTTCAACATGAGACATCAACAGACAGCTGTTCATTGCTCCAGGGTGCGGAAGTCTCCTCCTTCTTCCTCGCCTGGTCTCCAGGAAGCTCTCTCCCTACCTTGGGACTTTTCTTTGTGTACAGCCAGGGCTCTGTGCCTGAAGTGGCAAAGTGCCCTCCCTTGGGAACTGTTTACTTTCTTTTCCTTGGCCATGGAGCCAGGATGGCTTCTTCTCTGGCAGAAACACAGCAGGTTCAAACTCCTGTGTGTACCTAACTCTTGCTGACATTGCTTCTTCCTCGGGATATAGACTGAGCCCAATCCAAGTTCTACACTCTGTGTTAGCCTGAGGTGCTCCCAGCCTCTACTATATGGCCTCTGCCTTAGCCCATGATCCTTAGCTCTCAGCTCCACAGCAGTGAGCCCCAGCCAGTGGGCTAGTGCCTGCTCTGGGGACTAGAGATGTCGGTGGCTTTCCTGTCTGTATCCTGCTTATTTCTATAACATATAATTCACTTTAATTAAAAAGATGAAAAGCACATGAAATTGGATCTTGTTTGAGCAGAACTTGGGAATAAGATTGTTCTAAGAATAGGTATTGTCTCTTGAGACTCTAAAACTTGGGATCATAACAGGCAGAACAGAGTGGACACTCCCCAAAGGGAATCACTGATAAGAATATAATGACCATACTGTCTCAAAGAGATAGGGAGGGCAGAGATGTTGAGGTGAGGATGGAGGAGCCCCAGGCAGCTGTTACAGTCCCAGCCCTATACAGGATATGTTGAAAAAAAGCATTTTCAGAGCCCTGTACCAGCTGGAGTCATGAGGGTGGTCTTTCAGTGGCTCTAAGGACCAGAGGACATGGGCACTGCCAAGCTCACTGACTGGTGAGACTACAAATGGGAAATGACCTCCCTGGGGTCTTTCTCCCTTGGTCCTACAGTCAGCAGGCATGCTTCCTGTGGGTCAAGGCCCTCTGTGCAGGGACAGGCACCTGGAATGTACATTCCAAAGAGATTTGTGGCGAGTGTCTTAGAGAGGGGCAGGGGGTGGATGGAAAGGCCCAAGCAAGTGTCTATTTCTAAATACACTGCAGCTCAGAAGACCAGACATGATATAACGTCTTGCAATTGTGTGTGTGTGTACACGTGGGTGTACATGAATGTGTGCTCATGAGAATGTTTGTATATGTGAGCACATGGACACTTGCGGGCATGTGCTTAGGAGGCCAGGAGACAACCTTGGGTTTTGCTCCTCAAGGGCCTTCCACGCTGTTTCAGGAGGCAGGTTCTCTTGCTTTCCTGCAGCTCACTGACTAGGCTGGGTTGGCTGGCCACCAGCCCCAGAGATCTGCCAGTCTGCCATTCACAGCACTGGGGTTTCATGCATAGGCTGAGTCCAGCTTCTTAATGATGGTCGGGGCATTGACTTGGGTCTGCCCGGCGGCGAGTGAAACATTTCCCTTGTTAGCCATCATCCTAGCCCAAAGACAACCCTTTTGGCTCACACTGGATAGCTTTCAGCCATTTTGCACTAAGGAATCTGACTGGCTGGTTTCAAGAATCTTAGATAAATAAATTGGGCAGGGGGCAGGGGGGAAAGAGCCCCCCCTTATGGTTAGGGCCTTGTGCCTTGTTCTGTGTTTGAATGGAAGGTGTTCTGAAGCCGAGCCTGATGGGATACTGGGCACTGTGGACTCGAGGAACACTCTGAGCCTGTCTGAGAGACACCTTTTGTATTGACTGTCATCACTCTGAAGAACGAGCATGTAGCTTGGAATATGGTAGCGCCTCTGCTCAGTTTCCTGGAGTTTCTTCCTTTCTCTTCACACTTTGCCCCCCTCCACCCTCACCTGCTATTCCCCCTCCCCATTTTGCTTGCCTCCTATGATGACTATGATGATCCAGGCTTGGTGCCACATGCATGCAATCATAGAAGTTGGGGGTGGGTGTAAAAGCAGAATATCCTGAGCTCAAGGGCAGCTTCGGCTACAAGTGACAGTCGGAGGATAGTCTGGGCTATATGAGAAGCTTTCTCAAACAAAATGAAACAACAAAATGGCTGAGATGAATTTCAGAGAAGTGGCCTGGACTGAGTGCTCCTGCAGGGTGCTGACATACTATGTAAGAACCTTAGCAAGGGACAGAGAAAGGAGGCAGCGGTTCCTAACACCAGGGCCACTGGGGCCACCCTTGAGAATCTCCAATCCCTTAGGCAAGTTTTGGTGTGCAGAGCTAAGGGAAGGACACCTGAGAAGCGGTGCAAAAGCAAGGGGAGTGAGGCTGTACAAAGAGGATGTGGGCCCTGGTTGCAGGATGCAGCTACCAAAGGGAGCATGGCTTTGGAGAAAGAGCCCCTCATCCATCATGTGACCTGCCAGCTGTGTGACCCTGGCTAACTCACTTAATCTCTCTCAATAGACCTCATGCTCTTTCCCTGTGAACAGGGCAGAGAAGGGTGCCTTCCTTACTGAGTGGCAGGAGGCTTGCACAGGGCTACCCCACAAAGCATAGTGTGTAGCACACTGACAGAAACACCGAAGGCACTTTTGGTCCTTGACATTGCTTCATCTGAGATCAGACCAGTCATTTGACTGGAGGAGGAGTGAGGACTGCAGAACCCCAGGGAGTGCCCCCATCGCCTTTTGCTACACCCAAGGACATGCCAAGGGCTGATAGCAAAGCGTGCTTGGGAGAGTGCCCCTAAGAGGAGTCTCAGGAATGATCCAAAGAGAAATCTGAGGGAGTATTTACTCTGTTGACCTCAATGTGGGTTCTCAGAATGGCTAATAAGTTTTTAAGCAGGGTCCTCCCATGCATCCTTCTCTTACTGCTACAGAGCCCCAGTGCCCAGAGAAAGCCAGCAGGAGCACTGTTTTCAGGGTATCTGGACTATCATCCCCCATGTGTTTGCCCAGGGGGCTTTTCCTTGAGATGTACTGCACAGAACTAAACCTTGAGGTTTGTGTCAGAGTTTGTGTTTAGCTGCACAGGGTAGGGAGCTTACCAGTTCCTCTGTCAGCTAGGCTTTAGGTTTCTCTTGCTTATACAGTAATCCTGTGCCACCAGTGGCCAGGCCCCTCTTTTTAAAAAGATGTAAGTTTTTACTTAGGTGAATATATATATGTGTGTGTGTGTGTGTGTGTGTGTGTGTGTGTGTGTGTGCGCGCACGCGCATGTGTGTGTGTGTCTGTCTGTCTATATGTATATGTGTGTGTGTATCTGTAGGTATGTCTGTGTATATATGTATGTCTAAAGCATCCATGTGTATGTGTGTCTGTGTGTCTCTGTGTATCTGTGTGTGTATGTATGTATGTGTGTGTCTGTGTGTGTCTGTGAGTGTGTATGTATGTCTATGTGTCTGTGTGTCTGTGAGTGCAGGTGTGAACAGTGTAATGATATAACGACAGGTATAGGAGGCACTTCAGTGGATTAGAGCCAAGGGATGCCACAAAGTCAAACCATACAACAGAACTCACTTGAGAGGTTTATTGAGGACAGAGGTGGCCTCTGAGCAATAGCAGAAGGAAGAGAGAACAAGGAGAGAAGGCGCTTGCTTTTTATAAGAGGACGTATTACATGCATATAGGGAGAGTGGCATTTTGGCTGCTGCTTGATCCTGGAGCGCAGGAACGTGTAAATGCCCGAATGCCGACACACAGGGCATGAAGAGAACATCAGCTCCCCTGTAGTTGTGATTGCAGGTGATAGTGAGCCGGTCAGTATGGGTCTTGGGAACCAGATGCAGGTCTTCTGCAAGACAGCAAGTGGTTTTAAAAGGCAGATGGGGTCTCATTGTGTGGCTCTGGCTGTTGAGAACTCTCTGTGGAGACAAGGCTAACCTCAAACTCACAGAAGTCTGCCTGCATCTGCCTCCTGAGTACTGGGATCTCTTCCTAGCAAGTGTTTTTAATCGCTGATTTATCTGTCAAGTTTCATCTCTCTCTCCCGGCCACCATTAGAATGGCCCTTGTCTTTGCTTATTGCTTCAGGGTCGCAAAGTAGTTGCATCATCTCCATCTTCACACTTGTGTTCCAGAGGAAGAACGAGAACAATGAATCAGAAAAGAGTCCCCCCCCCCACCCCCCCACTCTCCTTCACAAAGTTCTGATGTGAAAGCTGTATCCAGAAGCAGACAGGAAAGTAGAGCAGGGCCCAAATTTAGGTGGAGTGGGGTAGATAAAAGGTGGGCATATTCAGAGTGGTGTGCCATGGCCTCAGACTAGAGCATGGTGCCTTCATCAAGAAGGGAAGAGGCCTAGATGGCAATTAGCACTGTGTACCCCTTTGATCAGCGTGCTGCTTCCTCTCCACAGGTTGAGTCTGGAACATTCCAGGTTAAAGAAAATGTGGTGAGGCCCAAAGTTTCCCCGTCCATAGCATACACAAACCCTCACCTGGAAACCGCTTGGGCTCTTGGATCCTGTGTACAAAAAGATGCTGTAGATGTCGGACCCAGTTCTTCATGGTTGGGTGATGCCTTGGCTGGTGGCATCCTGTTTTGCATGACTCTTTGGCTGACAGAGGAGCCCAGGGGATACCGTCAATGCCCCCATCTGCCTCTGGCTGGCATCCTCAGTTTGCTTACCACCCGGGAAGGGTTGGGGAACTAGAGTGCCCACTCTCTATGTTGCTTCTGGGGACCAATGTTATGTCCTCCGTGGTCGCCCTCATTTACCGCTGAAACCGCCTTCCCAGTCCTTGCTCTACCCCCCTGTGGTATTCCTTCTAGTTTCTTCGAAGGCCATCCCTCCATAAATCACTCATGCACTAACCCTTTCCTTGGTCCCTACCTGCAGAGATCCACTCAAAGTGTCACTGAGTGACGCATGTGGCCACTCTGTCTCTCTCCAGGAGTGCCCAGGCTTCTGGCTTCTCTAGGTCATGCTGTCATCTAGAAGTTCATGCTGGAAAATCTTGAAATTGACTTTTTTAAATTTCAGTAATATCTTATAATGTTTTAAGGTGGACATGTTCTCGGACCACATCCATATCTATCCTGAACCACATGTGGCCTACAGGCTACGGTTGGACACCCCTTAAATCCTTTTCCTCTGCCCCACTCATGGCCACTGGTGTGTTTCTGGGGTGTGGGGCAAGACCATCTTTTACTCCAGTGATCACTGTGGGAGTTCCCTTTCTCAAGCTCTGACTATGTGTGCATGTGTGCTTGTCACAGCCTGCATGTGGAAGGCAAAGGACACTCGTGGGCAACCTTATGTGTCCCTTGACTGCTGCTGCACACACTAGGCTTCCCAGGACTCTCCTGTCTCTTCCTCCCATCTGTCCCCTGGAGTGCCAGGATTGCAGATGTGTCTGACCATGTCTGCTTTTCAGTGGGGTCTAGAATCCGAATTCAGGTTCCTCCTCTTACACAGCGGCATTTTACCCACTGAGCCA
>PVIU01012134.1:48690-61491 GCA_004026605.1 Ondatra zibethicus
GTGTGTGTGTGTGTGTGTGTGTGTGTGTGTGTGTGTGTGTGTGTGTGTGTGTGTATGTGTGTTTCCATCCTTTGGCAGTGGCAGCTGGGGGTATTTATAGCTGGATCCACAGGGCCATTCTCACGTGGCTACAGAAAATGAGAACCTCATGTGGAGTTTGTTTTTCCTCTTGGCCTGCTCCATGCAGTCATCCATCCCCCTCAAAGCCTCTGCTGGAACCAGAGCCCCCAGCATGGCTACCATGCAGAGGTTATGTAAATTCCCATCTCAGGGAAAAGTGCCTGTTCTCTTCAGTCAGGCCACAGGCAAAGTAGGGGGGACTGCTGGGGAGAACTCGTGGGTGACACCGGAAGGCAGCATCCCCCCAGCACCGTGCTCTGCTCCCTGCAGTCCCCTGGATGAACTTCATGGAATGTGGGTCCTTGGATCACCTCGTGTCCCCCAGCATGTGTGAGCCCCTTAGAAAGGAAATGGCTTGCTCTGTCCTCAAGCTCAAACTCACTATGTGGCCAAGAATGACCCTGAACTTCTAATCAGTTCTCTTACCTCTGCCTTCTAAGTGCTTGGGTTGCAGCCGTGTGCCGTCGTGCCTGCTCTCTGTGGTTCTGGGCATTGGCCCCAGGGCGCTGGGCTAGGGGAACACTAAACCACAGCTCCAGTCCTATTTGCTTCCGTTTATTGTGCTCTTGCGTCTGTCCCGTTCATATCTTGCCTTTCCTGCCAGACTAAAGACCCTCCCTAAAGGCCAAGCTTCGTTTTCTTGGACCACTAGGCCTTCTGGCGTGGGGGCAGGGGTCACTTAGGCCCCCCTTCCTCTAGAGCATCTGTAGAACTCCCAGAGCCTTCAGTTCCTGCTACATGCTCGATCTGCTTACCAGGAAGCCAGATGCTTTAGACTGAGCCTCTTTATGCTGAAGACCCCAGGGACTCTACAGTTTCATGAAGTTGCTTCATCCTGCACGTCCACACTATGTATCTAATTAGGTGTGTGAGGTGGCAGAGGGTGGAACATGGGGTAGAGTGGCTGAGCACAAGTCGAGGGACATGGACAGCTTAAGAAGAAGAAAGCATCAACTTGGCCGTCCTCCCCAGAGGCTATACCCCCTTGCTTGTGCCATGCTGGTGCACAGCGCCCAGCGCACCTACATCAAGGTCCCTAAAGACTTCTAGTCAGGAAGTCCCCCAGCAGCGCCCACCGTTCTTCGGGAGCCACTCTGCAGATACTGAGCTGGGCACTTGCTCGTCATGGCACATCTGCTACTGCTCTGTGGTGGCTCTGAGCCCTTTTTACAGCAGAGGAAATGGGGCCCGAGAGTGTAAGCGACTGGAGCCAAGTGACCTACAGCATAGCAGGGACTCTAGACAAGATGGGCCTGACCCCGAGGCCCCCATAGGTCCCAACCGTCTCCATTTGTGATAAACTTGACCTTCAGTCGCCTGGCTTCTGCAGTGCCATAGAACTCGAAGTCTCGAAGGATCATTCCACCAGGCAGTTTCTGAGTGTGGGGTCAGGATTGGATCGTCTGGTAATTCGAACTGTCTAATCTGTGTCTGCCCTGCCACCCTCAGCTCTGCCTCCAACACCCTTCTCCTTTTCCTGCGTCCACCCTCCCCCACTACTGTGAACCCCAAGGGTTTCCAGAATAAGAGCAGAGCCAGTCATTCATTAATCTTTGTCCTGCTTCCAAGAATCTCAACTACACAAGAATTCCTCATTGAACAGCCAGGCATTCTTGGGGAGCGTGTGTGTCACCAAGACAGCGAGAGGCTCAACTCTGGGAAGCAGCCGTGGTCCAGGCCAGGAAAATAATGCAGACTTTGGAGCCAGAAGGAAGTGGATTGGCTCTCCCTGAAGCCCCCTCTCCAACTGCCTACCCCCTCTCTGACCACAACTGGGAACTAGCCTTCCCAGGTCATCTCAGGGCACTACCAACCCAGTGGCATTTTCTTCTGGAATGGAGAAACATCTCATAGCAAAACTATTGTGTGAGTGTGTATATGCTCGCGTGTGTCTGTGCACTGTGTGTATACACAGTTCTGTTTACATCCGAGTCCCATTCTGTGCAGTTCCTCATGCTATGAGTGATTCATTGCCTGCAGAAGTCCCTGTGAATGACTTGGGGTGGCTGTGAATCCCCAAGAGTGAAAGCAGGTAGTGAGCCCACTTCTGTGGAGAGGAGGCCTCTTCTCTCACATCCCTGCGGTGGCGTAGCTTGTGATGCTGTGAGGTGAACTGAGACCAAGGCTCCCAGGGACAGACTCCTGTTTGCAGCCCTGAGTCAGAGAAAGAGGATGGGCGCCAAGAGGAAGCAGGCTGGGAGTGGAGTGGCGAAAGCTTTAGACGAGTGTGAGCGTTTCATTAAAGACACCGTTCCCCCTCAATTATAAAAAAACAAAGCTCAGGCCTCCGAGCTGGCCCAGTGGGTAAGGTGCTTGCTACTAAGTCTGAAGACCTGAGTTCAATCCCTGGGACCCACATGGGGGAAGGCTAGTGCTGACTCTTGCGATCATCCTCTCGCCCCGTGTGAAAAACACCTAGACGCCGGTGAAAACAAAAATAGCCTGTAAGAGTTAGGCAGTGGTGGTGCACGCCTTTAATCCCAGCACTTGGGAGGCGGAGACAGGAGGATCTCTGTGAGTTCGAGGCTAGCCTGGACTACAAGAGCTAGTTCCAGAACAGGCTCCAAAGCTACAGAGAAACCCTGTCTCGAAAAAGCAAACAAACAAACAGCCCATAAACCTATCATCTTAAAACTAGAAGGGGCCTGGATTTTTAGCCCCATACACTTTTGTTCCTCCTCATTCGGCCATGTGGCCTAGTATGAGGCAATGACCCCTCCAGCCTTTGCTCTCTCACATGATAGGCAACCAAGAAAATGCCCCACAGACATTCTTCAGACCCATCTGATGGAGGCAGTTCCTCAGCTGAGGGTCCCTCTTCCCAGTGACTCAAGTTTGTGTCAAGTTGACAAAGTAAGCAGCCACACATCCATCTCATTAGTGTGGAAATGCACTTTTGTCTCTGATGAGTGTCTAGATTACAAGCATGTGAAAGAATTGTTATTTATTTATTTATTGTGGGTATGTGGGGTGGGGGTGGGCACATATGTGTAGGTCAGAGGACAACTTTGTGGGGTCATTCTCTCTTCCTACCTTTGCCTGAGTTCTGAGGATCCAACTCAGGTTGTCAGTCTTACATCATAACGTGGCAAGAGCCTTTACCCTCCGAGCCATCTCTCAGCACCCCCCCCCGCCACAAGAATTGTTTTAAAGTAAAATTTCCATACCCAGATCATCTCAGGACACTGTGGTTCCCAAGCGAGGGAGCTGCAAGCTGAGCCCTGCTACCTGGAGTGTGTATGGGGCACAGTTGGAGGAGGGAGTCATGCCATTGTCCCTTCCTCCCACATGGCCCTCCTTCCAGGAAGTCCTCATGCTTGGATCCTGCGTGCTAACCCTCTCTTCCTCCTCGATGCTTCTCATGCTAGCTGGTGCTAGTCGAAGCCACTCGATGGCTCCTAGTGTGACCTGATGTCACTCAAGAAGACCTGTCTCAGAATTAGCCAGCTGAATCCAGTCTCCCTGTCTTCACGCAGAGACAGCAGTTCCCCAGATGTGGATGTTTTAGGGCCAGCATCACTAGAGAACTTAGTAAACTTGCCAGCTCTTGGGCCTGCCCCCAATTCCTGCTTGCAGCTGGGGGCAGCCTAACATCTTGAGTACTGACAGGCTCATGGAGAGTCAGGCACACATGAAGTCTGAGAGTCATTGTGCTTGAGATCCCATGGTAAAAGGTGGTAGCTGGTACTTTCCTTACCATGTTAGTCTGAGTTCCCATTTCCATCATGGTAGGAGGAAAATGGCTCAGGAGTCAGACCTATTGGATTGTAATTCTGCCGCTATGTGTCTCTCATTGTGCAGGTGTCTCTCTCCCATGCCTCTTGTCCCTAATGTAGGGTGTCCCCTAGAATACAGCTGTGAATATGTTCAAGGAGATGTGCCTGCTGATTAGTTTAGTGGTGCCTGACACACGGTCAGCCCAAAGTAAATGTCATATGCTATTAGTTGTTCCATGCAAAACACCTCTCTCTGCAATATAGTGGAATTGAAGCTCCAGTCATGACCTATATGTACACACACAGACACAGACAGACAGACAGACAGACACACACACACACAAAATGTTCCCAGAAGTTTTTGGACATGGCTAACTTTGCAGTGGTTTGGGAGAGAGACTGACAGTGTTTATTTTATATCAGTGCAAACAATTTGAAAGGGAATACTAGACATCTTTATTCTAAAGGAGATGATTTTGGCCAAAAGGCAGTCATTTATCCCTCCCCCTCTGTTCCTTCAGTGCTCGCCAGCAACTGCACAAACATGTCCCTCTATTTAGCACAGTGAGAGTGAGGGTCTCTGTTCCCCAGCTCAGCTTCTAAACCACGCTCCTCTTCATTTTGCAAACCTAAAGATAATTTCTAAGTAATACATCCACAGCTCTGTTCTGGCTGTCCCTAGAGAAAAAGAGACAGCAACCATGACATTTAGTTCCAACTGCTATGGACCACACTATTCAGCATAATGGTCTCCAGTATGGTCAGTGTTGGTGTGTCTGTTTCTTTATGTGTATACGTATTTTCCCATGGAAGGATATCATTTTCTAAATGTTCTTCTAACTTCACAGCCTTATAAACAAGGGTTTGGGACTGGGGAGATATCTCAGTTGCTGAAGAGCTTGCTATATAAACATGAGGGCCTGAGTTTGATCCTTAGCACTCTACAAACCCCTGAATTTGTGGTGCATGCTTGTGACCCCAGCTCTGGGAAGGCAGACAAACAGACCCTTGGGCTCACTGGCCAGCCAGCCCTGCCTGGTCAGAGGACCCAATCAGAGTCCCAGTGAGAGAGCCTGTCTCAAGAACAAAACAAATGGACATAGGGGAGCAACACCAGAAGATTGATCATTGGCTTCCACATGCATGTGTGTGCACGTGCACACACGATGCACATTCTCATACACACACAAATATAATCTGGGATTTATTTTCTATCAGAGTTTTTATCTTGGGTCAGATAATTTTTGTAGTGTGTGCCTGGTAGGATGGGGATCTGTCATTGTAAAATAACTAGTAGCGTCCTATTTTGTATGCCAGAGATTCTAGAGCATTCTGTAGCTATGACAGCTTAAACATCTCCAGACACTGACCAGCGTCCACTGGGAGTGTGCATGTAGGGCTGGGGAGGGGAGTGCAATGAGGAAGCTCTCCCAGCTGGAAGCTGTGGCAAACTAAATTCTTCCTATAATAAATGGGGCCCACTGCATCTTCTGCTGCCCCAGGGTTTATCTCTACAGTGTATTTAAGATTAGGGGACAGGATGTATCCACTGATAAGAAAGATATAGGGTGCCTGCTGTCTCTGGGTCACCCTTGACTTCCAAGAAGCAGCCTTTGTGTTGGGTGGATGTACTCCCCACAAGGCTCCACACTGAAGCCCTCTGCAGACATTCTGCTCTGGGTCCAGATCCCTCTCTGGTCCTCTGACCCCCCTCATGCAGCAAGAAACCTCCCAGGGAATGGCCTTTGGTTTGGGCTTATAAATATTCATCAACTCATTTCTAGTACCAAGTATTTTTTTTAAACCGTGTTTAACATTCTTGTCCAAGTGGAAAGTTTTGTTCTTTGGAAATCTTCTCATTCCAGAATCAGGTCAGAGTCCCCAGCAGAACTCAGAGAATGTCCTAGGGACATTTTACCATTAAGATTATCACTGGTGGCCTTGACACAACTGTGGTTAGATTCTGGGCCAAGACTCTCAGGCCCACAAGACAGACAGAGAGGAGGCTGGGCAACTAGAAGAAGGGTGGAGGAAATCCTTTCCTGGAGGACGGTGTAGATGGGTCGGTGGTTAAGAGCACTTGCTGGTTTTCCAGAGGACCTGAGTTCCATTCTCAGCACTCACGTGGGTGTCTCACAACTGCCTCTAACTCCAGCTCCAGTGAATCTGACACCCTTTTTTGTGCCCCACGAACTCCTGTATACGCAGCACAGACAGACACACACTGTGGTTGCTTGTGTCCTTAGATGCCTCTCTAGGCACTGTGACATCTCAATAAGACACCAGCCTGCCCATGAGTCTAAGATTGGCAGTGCTTGGTAACACACAATCCCCACACTCCCGTGACTTTGAACAACAGACTTCTATTTCTTACCCATGCTACCTGTCTTCTGTGGATCGACAACAGGACTCTGGTTACAATACTCACTCAGGAACCAAGGCTGCTTAAATGGGTGTTGCTTTAAAAGTGGATGTTGGATTTGCCCAGGGAAATGGCCGCCTGGCCTGACCTACCTATCAATGGAGGCCGAGGGAGCCTGGATAGACCTTCAAGGCCATCTGGACAAACCTAACCTCTAAAGGGCAGAGTTACAAGGTTCTCTATGTTCCCTGGACCCAGAGCAGAATGTCTGCAGCGTGGAGTCTTGTGGGGAGTGCATTCACCCAACACAAAGGATGCTTCTTGGAACTCAAGGGTGACCTAGAGACAGCAGGCACCCTATATTTTTTGACACTTCTGGTTCCCTGTCAGGCCACCTGTAATGTAGATGAACTGAGATGTTGTGTGACCAGTACTGTAAGATCACAGATACCTTCGTGGCAGAATAACAAAGATCACATGCTGCTCTGATCTGCAAGTCTTGGTGCTAAGTGCCCAGGAAAGAAAAGTGGAAAGATACTTCTCATTTTCCAATTAAAATCTCTGTGCCTCTGAGAACTCTTATGTTAGCCTTCTCCAGAAGAATGGGAACAGTAGACTCTACTGTTTATCCATCTGCCTAGATTTACTTAATGGAATCAGCCTACACAATGGTGGCAGACTTGAAACCCATCGATGAGCCCATGATGAAGCTCATGTCTGAAGGCAGTTTGGGTGTAGAGTTCCCTCAGGTCGGTGAGCTGCTAGAAGAAGGATTGGATTACCTGAACCTGGAGTGGTTGTGAGTGGCCTGACCTGGGCACTGGGAACCAAACTCAGATCCTCTGAAAGAATAGCGTGCACTTCAAACCAATGAGCTGTCTCTCCTGCTCCTCGCCCAAGTCTTAGCTACTCATGAAGGATCTACAGGCACCACGGAGGGGAACCTCCTTCATTCCAAGTATGAGCATTAGAATGCTGATCCTATGTAAAAGTCCCCTCATAGCACCATCTAGACTGGTGTTTGACCCATATCTGGCCCCGTGCACAGCCAAGTTGACATACAAAATTAGCCATCACAATTTCCAATGTCTAGTCAGCTTATGGGACAGAATTAGTGATGCGGCCGGGCTCAGGAAGTCCCGTCAACTGTGTGCCTGGACCAAGGCTATCTGACTAAGCACCAGTAACCAGAACAAACAACAGTGAATCACTTTATCTGGGGATGAAAGGGAGTATCCATCTGTGGCCTTCTATGGTTTTCCCATTTCAGCACTTTTTGCTGAGCCAGCGTGGAAACCAGCATGGACATAGATCCACATGCCCCCATCTTAGGGAGAGTCTGGTAAAGGAACATGTGAGGATGTGGCCTCGCCTCCTGAGGTACTGAGCACACATATCTTCCTCCACTTTCTATTTGTTATGTGTATTTGCACATGTGTATGTGCATGTCTGTATGCACACATTTCACATGCCAGTGGAGGCCAGAGATTAATGTCAGGTGAACCTGAGCTCAACCATCAGCTGGACTAACTGACCAGAGGGCTCTGGGGCTCCTCCTGTCTCTGCCTACTTGGAGCTAGGATTACAGCACAGCTGCCTTGTGAGGCTTAAATGTCTCCTGGGGATTTGAACTCAGGTTCCTGTGCTTGTGGGGCAAGCACTTTACTTACTAAACTGTCTCCCCAACCCTGTCTTTGTTCTTTGCTTTATTCCGTATTTCCTGCATTTGGTGCTGCATTTGGGAATCATCTGTACCATTTCTGCCACTGAAGATGGTTCTGCAGATGTATGAAGCTGTGTCTCCCTTATGTTGCCATCCCATCCAGCTGAATCCTTCCTTCTTGGATGCAGGGGGCAGCTATAATTTTGCCACCATGTCACTCTGAGTTTCTGATAAGTCCCTTCCCAGTCTGAGCTCTGGTTTTCCCAGCTCACTGGAGTACAGCTGGTACAGTGCATCTTGGGAGTTTCTTCTGGCTCTGGCATTTTGTGCACCATTGATCCACACCCTCTCACAGTGGGGTTCAGCTGGAGTTTGGTGACAAGTTTTCTTCCGTGAAGCTGAAGGATCATTCAGGGCCATGCAGTAGACACTAGCAAAGAGACTGTGTGCTACACATATCAGCTGGAAAACCTCACCCAAGCCTGATGCTCTCCCGCCTGGCTGGAGGGGAGCTGAGGGCTGATCTGGGGAGGCATGCAGAGAGCAGGGGAAAAGGATCAGAACTGCCTGGTCTAGCTTAAGAAGGGCAGAGAGCTTGGCCAGGTCTTTGAAGCTAAACCAAAGGATAGAGTTGGAAGGACCTCGAACACTGCCTACCCTACAACATGTATAGCTGGTAATTCCAGTACCCACCTAGGCTGCCTGTTAGGAAATTCAAAAGAGAAACTGTATGAGCAAGGTCTAAACACACACACACACACTAAAATAACAACAGTAATATTTACTATTATTATTATTACCATCATGTGTGCCTTATGCCACAAAATGCCTGGTGCTAGATGTCTGGAAGAGAAGACTGTGGGCATGAAATTAATTAGAATCTGAATGGTGTCAGATTTAACTGCAAACTCTGGATGGTTTCTTCATCAGTTCAAGTTGCTATAATAAATTGCCCGGGTGGTGACCTTAACAAATATGCATTTTCACCATTCTGGAGATGGGAAGTCCAAGACGAAGGGGCCTGCAGATCTGATATCTGGGAAGGGTTGGCTTCCCAAGTCCTGTACAGTTATTTTCATACTGTGTCCTTACATGGGGTAAGGGGTGCAGTAGCTCTCTGAGATCTTTCTTATAGGAACATTAATTCCATCTGTGACAGCGCCACCTCTGAGACCTAACTCCCTCCAAAGGCCTTGCCTCTGAGTTACATCATATTGTGAACTGAGCTGAATTCTAGGGAGCCACAGACATTCAGCTCACAGTACAAAGGCAAAACCCGGACAGCAGAGAAGGGAGCTGGTTCTGCTATAGCAGGAGGCTATACTATAGCAGGGAGATGACCCAGCCCAGTTTTGAAAGTTACCCAAGTCCTTTAAGGAAGAGGCCTGGGCTCACGGTAGTCTCTGCTCCTCTGATCTGGTTGCTGGGCAGGGTTGCAAAGAACAAATGGGGTGCAGGGGCAGCTGTAGATGAGGTGTTGATCAAGTTGTGAAGGATCTCAAATAACATAAAGGAACTAGTAAGTTTAATTTTTTAATAAAAGCTTTTCATTTCTGTTTTGTCTTAAAGAGAATGTACTTGTTTTGATTTTATTATAACCTGCCTCTAGGGATTCAGAGATGCCTCTATGGTTGAGAGTGCTTGCTGCTCTTGCAGAGGACCTAAGTTTGGTTTACAGCACCCATGTTGGGTGACTCACAGCCACCTATAATTCTAGTTCCAAGGAATCAGATGCCATCTTCTGGCCTTTGTGGGAACTGCACACACACACACACACACACACACACACACACACACACACACACACACCCCGTACTGCTGATTTTGCACTTTCCTTTCTCCTAGGATTTGCATGCTGATTGCTTTATCTTCTCTGTCTAATCTCTGGGTTGTTTGAGATATTTGTTATGGGAGTGGAACCATAAATTTTTATCTTTACAAAGAATAACAGCCCCTTATTGAATGTAGATAATATAGACTATTATAAAGAAGAGGAGAGAACTAAAACAAAATAAAACCAGTTCTACCTCACATATGAGGTGGGTGTGAGTATTGGAGGTTGGGGGTGCTTCCTTCTCGTGGGCACTGGAAATCAAGCCCTTTGTGTTGAAGGTCAGCTGTCCTGAGGCTTGAACTAATTAATCCTGGTGTCTAAAGATGCACATGGGGGGCTGCCTTAGGCTCTTCCAAGAGGATGAGACTGATCCATGCAACCTAGTCTGGACTGTGCTGTTCACTATCCAAGGCGCAACAATCTCCCTGGCCCCAGCATCCAAACTGTAAAGTGGGAGCCACAGCAACAGTGCCTGGAGTGACCCTCAGTTCTGTCCTCACTTCCAAGGAAGCTGCAGGCCTTACAGTGATTAGTTCTGGGGTGTCACACTGCCCCCTGGGTGGCTCTAGCCCTGCACTAAAGCGTCCCCTGACATGGGACCTTATACCTCCATGTCTCATGTGGCTGGATGGTGGAGAAGCTTGTCACTCCAAGGCCAGGCTTCTGCTCAGTGGGTGCTGGTGCCTCCTCAGCACTTTCCCTGAAGCCTTTGCCCTTGCTTTCCCTCCTTCCCTCCTTTCTCCATCTCTCCCCGTCTTCCCTTTCTGTTCCTTTCCTCATTTATCACCTTCCCTGTCACCATTCTTCCCTCCCTTCCCTGACTTTCCCTTCCTCCCTCCCTCCCTCCCTCCCTCCCTCGTGTCATGCTCACCCAGAATGGCTCAGGAAGACTATCTCTTTAAGAAAGGCAGCTGTACACTATGCACGCTGGGGCACTGACTGCTCCTCCTGCCTCTCCTGCTGGGTGTTGCTGGGCTGCAACTAGAACCCTCCAGGCCTCACTTTGAGTCCAGAACCTCTAGAGGAAAGGGTCGCTCCCAGTGATATGCACACCCACAAGGGTCTGTGCCCACAGGACTCCCTGCCTGAAGCCCCTCAGTAGCCGGGCCCTGGCTCTGGGCCAGAAGAGGCTCATTGTTTAGGGCTGAGATCAGGAGCTGGAAAAAGAAAGTTGGAAAACAGTTGGATGCGTTTGGTGAGTATGAATGAAGTTTGTGTCTTCCGTCCCTCAACTTGGGGAGTTTAGAGTGCAGGTCTAGGGCTAGGCTGTGGTGATCTTGACAGTGGGATGGGCAGATGTGAGAGGGAGGAAAGGTGTGGCCGGTATTCCCTTGCAGGTGGGGGACCCTCAACACTGCTCACAGCTGTTGCCATTCTCAGGAAGGAAGCAGAAGGCTGCCCCTGGATAGAGCTAGACCCGGATCTGAGGACTGGTGACCAGCAGGAACAGATGCCAGCTTTCCTCCTTCAAAACAAAGTATGGCCAGTAAGGGCCTCAGACTGTTTGTGAAAATGCCCCCAAAAGAATGTCACCTGTAGCCCCTGAGAGAAGTACATAACTTTGCGGGTCTATTTCGGCAGGGGATTTAGGCCAAGTCCTCTTCCTCCTGGGCAAGGGTCAGACCAGGCTTGGTCCCCGAGTCCATACTGTTCCCTTGGAGTGGGGAAAGCTGCCCATGAACCGCAGTAGGCTGTGCCTTAGTGGGAGGTGGCAGGTCGGCCAAGGGCAGGGAAGAAAGGAGAGCCTGTTATGCTGAGGCCTGGGAACATGGCCTTGAAGGGAGACCCAGGTCGCCAGAGCTGGCATGAGAACACATGGACAAAAGGTCCAGGACCATGCTGGGAGAATGGGACTGAGCCAGCATCCCACAGTGCAGGACAAATGGTCCTCCAACCCCATTTCCTGGGGCAGGAGCACAGGTGCAGCTGACCTCAGATGCTAGGTACACCTGCACATGTGTGCATGTAGAAGCCTAAGTCTGAGGCCTCCAGTGGACAAGGCTGCACACAGCTGCAGCTTCTATTCTGATGTCTTCCTCTTCAGGGAAGCTTTTTGCTGAATTCTAAACTCTTCTTTGGGCCAGGGTCTGAACAGAGAACTTATTGAAACAGAAGATGCCAGGAAGCAGTCTAGAGGCTGTGAAGATCTGGAGCTCGCTCTCTCTCTCTCTCTCTCTCTCTCTCTCTCTCTCTCTCTCTCTGTGTGTGTGTGTGTGTGTGTGTGTGTGTGTGTGTGTGTGTGTGTGTGTGTGTGTTGGGGGGCAGGAGAGCAGGAATAAGGCCATCCTGAAGAGTCATAATGATCAGTACCATTTATTGTATACCTTGAAGGCATCCATCGCTGTGACAAGGGCTTATTTGCTCATTGAATGCTATAGGAATTCATGTGTGTGAGTGAGTGTAAGAGTGTGTGTGTGTTTTCATCTGCACATATGTATGCATTCATGTGGAGGCTAGAGGACAACCTCAGATGTTTCTCAGGTACCATCTACCTTGTTTATTGAGATATGGTGTCTCTGAGGCCTGGGGCTTACTGGTTTTGCAATACTGGCTGGTCAGCAGGTCTTAGAGATCCTCTGTCTCCACCTCTCTGGCACTGGGATTGTAAGAGCTTTCTACTGCACTAGCCTTTTGGGCATAGGTCTGAGGATCACACAAGTTGATCACAAGTGAGTGCTTTACCAACCAGGTTACCTTCCAGCTTCCGTTCAAAGAAACTATTTGAGTCAGAGTCATGCATAGTTCTATAAATTTTACAGGAACTGGAGAGTTGAAGATTGTGCACCCTTGGAGCTGGAAACTCATAAATGAGTTTCTCATCCATTCCCTCATCTACCCATTCCCTCACTCATCCGTCAATCCCCTCATCCATCCCCTCATCCATTCCCTCATCCATCCCCTCATCTATCCCCTCATCCATCCATCCCCTCATCCATCCATCCCCTCATCCATCCATCCCCTCATCCATCCCCTCATCCATCCCCTCATCCATCCATCCCCTCATCCATCCCTTCATCCATCCATCCCCTCATCCATCCCCTCATCCATCCCTTCATCCATCCATCCCCTCATCCACCCCCTCATCCATCCCCTCATCCATCCATCC